>SJJU01007106.1:0-19515 GCA_012932125.1 Conopomorpha cramerella
TTTAAATAAATTAGATTTTTTTAGAGCTAAAAATGTTCTTGATCCCTAGACACTTTTGATGTGTGTAGTTGGGTTCAATGTGCTTCGTACAGTAATGAAACCCTAGGGGCCTAGTGTTGATTATTCTTTATACTTACTTAGAATATTGACTGCAGGTGCTATCGTGTGACTGGAGTCGCACGGAGAACAACCTGATATCGACGGCCGGCTCTGACGGACTCGTCAAGGGTTGGGACCTGAGGCGGCTCACTACGCCCGTATTCACGTTAAAAGGTGTGTGTACCATAATATTATACAAAAACACCCAGACACATCCAACAAGTACTTATAAGTTCATCACCGAAGTACCTGTCAGTGGTGGTAATCGAACCCACGATCCTACGCAGCAGAGGCAGACATGCTTATCACTACACCAACGGGCCCGTCAAGTGCTGATCAAGAGCGATCGATAAATTCGACCAATCAGCTGATCGAATATTATCGATCACCTGATTGCCACTTCATAATATGAAGAGGTGAATTTTTATTTAGTTTTTGTTTCTTGGAGAAAGATGTTTGCTATCGTGGTCTGGCTGAGTTTTTCAAATTTCGCTAACATTCCCAATTTGACCTTGTATACTTATATCCATAGGGGCTGAACCAATACTTTGGGGGGTTAATATGATGCTCGCGAAATCACCTCTAATTGTTTAAGACAATAAGGAAGAAAACGAGAAGTTGCATGTAGATATCGCGTGTTACGCTTGACTCATATGAACTAATGAAACTTGAGGCATGCAGGTTCATTTGACAATCTGAAATTGTAGTGCAAATCGATTAACCAATCGTGCGATTTTGCTCAAGCGAAACTAGCGCCATCTACATTCAGCTTCATGAGTTTTCTTCCTTATGAGATGATAGATGTCCGATTTTGATTTCAAGTAGAAATTATTTATAACTGCCATAGTCGTCATTCAGAACAGAAGTCAAATCAAGATCTGTCATCCGCTGCCACATGGCATCTGAGTTTAATTTGCAATAGAAAATCGTTGTAGTAGAACTTTTTAGCTTTGTTATTCGTCGACATTAGCAATATTTAATTTTACGGTGTCCAAAACAAATTTTAAAATCATGAAATCGAAATGCGGTTCAAAAAAGTTAACGTTTATTTTTTATAGTCGTTTATTTGTTGTTGTATTCATATTTTAATTAATAAAATCCGTGTGTGTGTGTGCAGGTTGCGAGTGTGCAGTGCGGCGAGTGCAGTTTTCGCCTCACGACCCTTCCATTATAGCTGCTGTATCTTACGATTTTACAACTAGGTAATGATTGTCGTTGTTTTGCCAATATACATTATTAACCAGTGTTTCCCTGCTATTACATTAATGTATTATATCAACCTTTCTCTAGAATCACACTCAGTAGATACTAAAGAAAACCGTATCAAAATCTGTTGCGTTGTTTTAAAGATCTAAACATTCATAGGGACATACAGCGGGAGGGGACTTTGTTTTTAACTATGAAGTGCGATTAAAAAAAGTGGATCGAACAGATGTTATCTATGAATATTAATTTTTAATTAGTAGTCATATATATTTTTTCTTCCAGAACAACCTTCTACTAATATTAATTAGCATAAAAAAGTTGAATTGGAGTTTTGTTATCGAGTATTGCGCTTAGGAACATACATATTAATACAACGCGGTGTTACTCGCGTTTTTTTCGTTCCTTCGTCAAGTAGCTTTTATTCGTTACAAACATACACATCTTTCCTCTTTATAATATTATAACAAATAATGCATTAATTTCGACCAAATTTGATTACCATAAAAACGGTTCTAGTGAGTTAAGCTTAAAAGATAGACATATACTGTCGTGGACATTTTTTTGGAACATTTCATTTTCATTTTTTGGTATCATTAATCTTGTCAACCCCAACAGAATATGGGACCTGAAGCGCGGCAGTTCCCCGCTGGAGACCATCCGGCACCACAGCGAGTTCACGTACGGGCTGGACTGGAGCCCGCACCGCGCCCGGCTGCTGGCGGACTGCGGCTGGGACTCGCTCGTGCACGTGTTCACGCCCGCCAGCCTCGCCGACCGGGCCGCGCCGTGACCTACCCGTGACTCTGCCACACTCTGGGTGCAGACACCATAACTCGCTCTCACTCTTATGCTACGGTCACACGCGCGCGTTCAACTCTACATTCAACGAGCACATTCACATTCACGGGCGTACGTAAACGGTACGCCCGAGCCCGTGAACGCGCCTGTGAACGTGAATGCCGCGAATCGGTCAAGTGTCGGTTTTTTGGTAAAGTTCAAAGGATGAATGTGCGGGCGCCCGGTGACTGTTTACACGCGCGCGCGAAGTCAGTCTCTCCCGCGCTTTTGTGACGAGTGGATCTTCATTCAACGTTGCTGAAGATAGTGGCTACGAACGGAGATTACAACATGTTCATGATTTTGTTTATTTTTCCAATAAAAATAAGTCAAGCCAAAGGATACGGCAGCAACAACATCGAGATCCTCGCTGCTCGCCATCATTCTGGCTCTGACTGACACGACGGCGTGCGTGTGAACAGCTTGAATGTCCGCTGGCCCAGGACGGGCTGCACGGCGCGCGTGTGACCGTAACGTTACCATTCATTCATTCATTTCAACCTGGGTTGTCCCGATCTGCTGGGCAAAGACTGACAGCGGCGCATTCCAGACAGGCATTTTTAGCTTTGGATGTTCATGCGTAGTCTTACGATGCGACCACGTTAGACAATAAATGCCCCTAATTCGATCAATTTTACCCCAAACCCAGCGGTACTAAAGCGCGGCAGGTGTAGAGCGTTTTGGCACTTCTTGACAGTACTTACGATAGAAGAAGTCGTGAAAATTACTGAAAGGCTGCTTCGTTATACATTCCTGTTTTTCTTTTCAAACTAATGATTATGTAAATATTTATCCAAAGACAACAACGTGAACAATGCTATGTTAATTTTTTATTTGTTAAAGTATTGCTTTACACTTGTTTTTTAATTTGTTCTAATGGGGAATTCTCAGACCGCTTGTATCTATTATTTATGACAGATGGCGCTAGCTGTATAAGGAGGATAAATGCCAACGAAATGACTAACTTCAAGCAGTCAGTATTAAAAGGTGACAGTTAATTTTTTCATTGTTTGTTTACATGTTAAAAAGTGCCTAAGTTTGAATAACTTGCCTAAATAAAAAAAAACGTACTAAAATATAACTGACAGAAGTCACCCTATTAATAAATAACATTAGTTTAAAATATATGAGCTGAACTATAGCTATCTGTCAATTTCATGGCAGTGACACACAATATATAGCGTATTTTATATCCTGAAACAATGTGTATCACATAGTACAAAGTATAACTACGATGAGCTTCATTAAGTTTTTCCTTTTCAATAAACGAATTGGCAAAGATTAACAAATTATTAATTTATGTAAAGAAAATTCTCACATTGGTGTCTCGTCACTAGCGCCATCTATCGTCAATCAATCAATCAGTCAGCTGCCGGTATTTTCACGCCCCTTCGTACAAGTAATGAATGAATGAATGTATGTACCTAAAACATGTGTATGTTTAATTTATTTTACGCTAGTCAAATAATTATGTAAATGTATGTACCTAGTTAGATAGACATTTTAATCCTTATATGTGCCAAAAGCGGTATAGTTATTATTATTGTATTGATTGGGAAAGGACACGAATCAATGTCAATGGAATTTGCCTGATGTCGTTCTAATTTAAATTATTTGCTGCAAAATCGCACAAACAACTTGTAAAAAGAAAATACTTCAATAACTGTGAAAGAAATGCTGTTCTGGTAGTAAAACGGTTTATTGTCTTTCCATTTGTGAAACCTGTAATGCGTTTGATGTGTTTATTGTTTCGAAGCTATTTTTAATATATTTTAGCTATTACCTATATAAAACCTAAATGGTTTTTTCCAGATATGATGAGTCTTTCTGTAGCCAAATATACACAAGAAAACATGTTTGATACGTTAACTGTGTACGCTGGTTATCCCGTCTTTCACGAACACCTAGCCAGATCACTGTCAAAATGTTTTGTTGTGCATCTTTGTCCAGTTAGGACTTATGGTAAAACTGTCCTATTTTTATCTTATACTAGCTGTCTCGGCAAACATTTGTTTTGCCACAGTATTGGAAGCCTTTTAAACCTTCCCTGGACTTCCAAGTATAATTCAAGACCAAAATTAGCCAAATCGGTCCAACCGTTCTCGAGTTTTAGCGAGACTAACGAACATCAATTCATTTTATATATAAAGATAAGATTATATAAAAGAAAGTCGTGTTAGTTACACAACTTATAACTCAAGAACGGCTGAACGGATCAGACTATAAGTTGGTGGGGAGGTAGCTTAGAACCGGGAGAACGGATATAGGATATTTTTATCCTCATCTTATGGGATGTGTTGCTATGTAGAGGGCGTTGTAGTTTGTATGAAATACTGAAACTACACGAATGAAATTGCGGGGCGTAGTATATAGGCACTAGTGTATCTATATAAGAATAGGACAGTTTTATACAATTTGTATCATCATTAGGCCTTCATAGACCTGTTTATGATGTGTATATGGAGTATATATAGTAGAGTAAGACTCATCCACCTGTATACCTGAAATCACCTTTAGTTTACTCAGTGCAATAATTCGTTCCTTTCCTTTGGCACCACCGCAATGACTTAAGTCAGGTCAAGTTCCGGTTCATTGTTAATCACACCACCAAAACGATACCCCCTAAGGCCAAGTAATATTGGATTTTCAATACAATAGTAGAAAAGTGACAACATAACCTGAGCTCTGGGTCGAGAGATGGGCGAGAATTCAAGTTATCTTTCCAATCAGTAATATTTATTAAGATTACTACTGCAGCTTGGTCTTAGGGGTGTCGTGTTGGTGGTGTAGTTAACAATGAAGTATAACGTCGTAGTTTTGTATGTGAAAAAATTGTAACTTGAATTTAGTGGTCCCATTGCGGTTGTATTAAAGGAAAGGAACGCAATAATTTCTCGACAGTGTCGTTTCTGTCCCGAATCTTGGACCTAGCTTGAAGGCACCTATAGTTGTTTTCTGAAGGAAGATTTACACTGTTCGAAATAGACGCAAACGTCACCATAATTATTCCATTGATACCTCAGACCAAAAACAAGTAGACTTGCAATCCAATTCTGACGTTTAGAATAAAACGAGACGATATGAAAAACATGCAGGAGTGAAAGAGTTGGAAACAATATCCTCTGTCCCTTACTGCATATCAGGGTAAATCTGGATCCAAACTGTCAAATTAGTAGTAAAAGTGACAGTTTGGATCCAGAAGTACATAATTTTCCATACATTTTGGTGGGAAAGAGACAAAATGAGGGTGGTACGTGGTTTGCAAGTCTAGTAGTGTTTTGTCCGATATTGATACAGTTGTTCTTAAGGGACGAAGCGGGAACGGGTGTGAAGCTTAAATAATGTATGTACGGAAAGACAAATTAAAACATACCTACTAAATGAACAAGCACCTATGAAAGAGTTATGGAACAGGGATATATTTACAGTAAGGGAAGGGTAATTTATTTATAATAAACGGTGTATGTACCTACGTATTTCGGGCTATTTGTAACATTATTTATTTCAATGTAAATATCAGGTGAAGAGTAACATTCCATTTATTTCCTATCACGAAACCACCAGAATATTGCGAGGAACTTTGGATATATCACTTAACGAGTGTGATATAAACGGTTATTTTGTCCGGTGCTAAACAAAAGTCAACATTTACGTGTACAGAATAAGGGCCGTTTTAATGTTTTAATGTCTCATTGTGACAGGTGCCAAATTGATTTGCTACTTTAGCACCACCAAATAGAGTTTATTTTATATTAACCACCGGACAAAATAACCGAATAGAGACAAGACCATATAAAAGATCGACACGTTGATTATTTGTAAAGTATCGGTTTATTCATTTCCGGCCTATAAAACGAACTCCGGGTGGATTAGTTGGAAACAGCCATGTCAGAGCTGACATACCATGCCATGCCAGAATGAATTCTCAGACTCAAAATTTTTACGCGTAATTTCCATTTGTTTTATAAAAAAAGATTCTCTCTTCCACTTTTTCTAAAGGAAAAAGGACGAACAAACTATTACGTCTGGTTCTATAGAACAAATGGAATTCCCATTTATCTTACTACCATTCCGACGGTAGATTCTGTAGAAATATAAATACATAGATCTAAACTGATACTAATCATGGTATTCTGGTAGCATGACTTTGGAAAACTCTGGTATCATTCCAGTGAATCCGAGAACTTGTTCCCGGTTCATTTATTAAGTGTATAATTGTTAATGTTAAGTATATTTTCTCATTATCCTTTCACCATCAATGTCTAGTAGTACCATGTAACTAAACGAGAGGGTGCTATTAGATAAACACAAATTATAATAACTCAATATTGTTCACCGGGTGTATAGGCGCGAATATAACCAAACACAAGCTCGAGCTTAACTTTGTTATTTTACTCGACCACGTGACCACGACGCATGCAACTGCGTCGAAACGTCGAGTAAAATAACAAAGGTAAGCTCGAGCTTGTCTTTGGTTATATTCGCGCCTATACACCCGGTGAACAATATTGAGTTATAATGTCTGTGCGCGTTTCATTAAAAAATGATCTAACAAATTATAATGCCCATCAGTGTCAACAGATGGCGCACACTCCTAGTCAGCGGTTTTTAAATCCCTCGTATATGTAGTTCAACTGAATGGGGAATGTCCTTTGACGTTTTTCTGACAGATTTTCGGGCGGAGAACTGTCATTACTGTCAAACTTTGTTTGAAAATGGCCGAAAATCTGTTGGATAAACGTCAAGGAAAGTTCCCCATTGAAAAAATGTTCGCACGTCACTTTTTTATCAATTTATGCAGGTGTTTAAAATAACATACATACACTTCACGCCTTTTTAATTCCCAAAGCGGGTTAGGCAGAAGCAAGTGCCCACGGTTCACCAAGCGTATTTAACCCGTGACAGGGGGTGATTAAAATGAAATTAAAATAAATGTATAAACTATTAATTATTCGCTTCACCAATCTTTCAAAATTGTTATATTTAGTGGTATATATTTTGTACATGTTGAACAACTTTTGCAGAGGGTTTGTAATGTTTAATTCACACGGAAAATTACCAAATGATCATAATTGTTTTCAGCATGTGATTGTGAATACTAAGATTTTATATTTCTGCGGTAATAATCTGATTATAATATTGTTGATGGTAAAGCAATTTGTATGTCAGTTTAATATTATTATAAATTACAAGACTGATTTTGTTTCTATTGCAAGACTTTTGGAAACGTTTTGTTAAAGCCCTTTTTCCACTCTTACCAACTAAACCGACCAACTAGTTCAGAGTGTAACTCAGTATGTGTTTCTTTCCTTTCGTGCCAATTATTTAAATCAATCATAAAAAAGGGACAAAATCATCAATTAGTTATTTCCAACGTAATAACTCGGAACTATGTACATATTATACAGACTATTTCTTCTATAGCTGTTATTTTTTAATGTTGTCTTTGAACAGACATAATTCGCTAACTATAGTTGAAAAAAAAAATAGTCGATCGGATTATTTCCGACCTACCAACTATATATAGATGATCCGTTGGGAACATGAAAAGTTGGTCAGTTTCCAGTTGGCCGGTTTAGTCAGAGTGGAAAAAGGGATTAGAGCTATATGCTGGTTTTGTCTTAATTATACTACATATTATTTTATGAATTTAATTTCTTTATTACCAGTGGAAAAGTAAGGAAATACTAATATTGTGGAATCACGACAGAGCCGATTTCGTATTTCGTTATTGTTTTGTATATTTGTTTATTGTAATCGCACAATACAATGTATATAGTCTATAGATGTCAATTTATACAATCTTACTGTTTCTCGAATGGCTATTTCCTTAGTCGTCACTATAACAATGAATAAAAAAAATATTAAACATTTTTTATGTTCGTTTATTTTGCAACCGAAAACTAAACAGACCTATGAATAGCTTATAAAATAAAAAAATATTAAAAAGGAAAACTAGACAGACAAACATTTCGGGTTAAACTAATACACGTAACGCCATCTATGTGTCAACGCTTGTACTTAATTCTTTGCATTCTGCCTTCAATGGCTGTTAGTAAACGGTAGAACGTTTGTAGGTCTTCCTTCTCGCCGACTCGAGATAAATCCGTTCTGTCCGACGTGGCGATAAGGTTGAAACAGGACATGTGGTTGTGAACAGACAATGTTGAATTTCCTTTCGCTCTTTGGTAGAACTCTAAGCGGGTGTCAGGTTGTAGAGTCTTTTTTTCATTCGTTACGGGAGTTGTTTCCCTCGAGTCCGGTGCAGGTGGCGCTACGTCGTTGCCGGCGGCTGAAAATGAAAGGGTATGTATTTAACAGTTGCGTGCACTAGCTTTTAGGACAAGGTAGGCAGAAATCCCAAGGATTGACACCTATGTATAGGTAACTTCAAGAAACACAGGTATCAAAATATCTACTCACCTACAAAACACAGGACCTTCGTTAGCCCATGTAGTGAGTAGGTACTACAAAAAAGGAAGTAACACAAGAAGTAACGATAGCATAGGTATCTAATAGCATAGGAAATGCATCTCACAAAAACATATTAATCTCTCAATGTTTGAAAACAAAATTAACCTTTTTGAACTTTTACGTATCCTCCTATCGTATCGTATCGTATCGGTGTTTTCCTACTCTGTTTTAAGCGAGTCTGGTAGTATGCGAATCTGGTATTTTGCGAGTCTGATATGCTACGGAGGGCCGAAATACTAGGAAATACAAGCCTTTTTGTCTTTTTGCCAATATGGTGTGCGCGCCACTGGTATTTAAAACTGGGTTTGAAATCTGCTGTTCTGGTGACCAAGTCTGCTTCACTGTGGTAGTTGCATTGCTCTGGCATCGTAGCGGCAAACGATGTGCATCGCTGTTGTACTTCGGACGACATTGAAAATGAAATTAACGAAATCAGCAATGCATCGTTTGTCGGTACGATGTCAGAGCGATGCAACTACCAGAGTTTAGTAGACTTAGGAAAGTCTTTTACTCTACCTAGAAATAGGTGAAGTGCAAAATACTTACAGACATCAAAAGTGTCTAAGGATCAAGAAGAAATATAGCTCTTATAAAAATCTAATTGATTTAAATCAAATCTAATCTTCTGGATTGGTCTCCTACCTAATTCCCCATTCCTGTATCAATGACTTATCACAACATTTTGAATAAATTATGAATGAATTCATTTTTTGTAAAATATATTCTTGATTGCAATCTTCTAAAATGTACTTGATCCCTAGACACTTTTTATGTGTGTAATTTTACATAGTTTGTTATTTCTCAGTAAGGCGTGGTATTGTAAAGAGAGTGACAGCAGGAGGTACTTGGTACTAGGTAAGTAATTATGACTTGATTCCCTCATGAGCAAACAGGGCCAGAATTAATTTCATATATGTTTGCATTACACCTATGTACATTAGCTTTTTAACACATTAAGGGCACGTGAGCAAATTACGAAAGAAAACAAGAACATTCCTGCCGGCGAGGTGCAGTGAATGAAAGGCACTTGTACCTACGTAGTAGACACAATTTTCTTGCAATACAATAAAAATTAAGCTGGAACCTTCCTGAGTCTGTTAAAATGGTACGCAATTTTACATAGAAAACGATTACACCCACTTATTCTTTAGAATTATTCCTCTTGAACGTAGGACCTAAAAGAAACTGGCGCCATTTACCTAACCACAATTTTTTTCATTGACCTCACCTCACGGTATATCACCAATGAATTAATTAATTGCCTATGACAGGGAAACTTATCTCATCAATTAAATTATCTCACAAGCCGCTGCCCTCCTTATCAATATCGTTCAAATCCCTACTCTACCCTAACCTACCTACTGCGTAATTACAAACTTGCGACTGTCAGAGCATTCTTATCGGTGAATCTATCCCATGGATGATTCGGCGGCGCTTTATCCTCGAATATAATAGTATTGAGGTACAATTATAATTCACCTTTCACAATGATTAATGTACTACATTATCTAAATGATTCACGTACGTATAGGTAGGTAGGTACTACCTACTTGCTATATCGCACATCACAATCCGAATAGTATTATGTTTATAAGTATACTTTTGAGAAAAGACGTTGTGAATATTAGAAAATGTATAACTCGCAGAAAAAATAGATACAGCAAAATTCAATAATGTCTTAGATAGAACTTTCAATTTACTTCGCGATTAAATATTTAAATTTATATTCTTTTACATTTATGATTGAAATTTATTGGCGAATTAATACTGTTCGGATTGTGATGCGCGATATATTGTCTTACAGTGGCGTGCACTTGCACATGACAAGGTAGGCAGTGATCCCCAAGGATTGACACCTATGTATAGGTAACTTGTCTCTACGAATTACGGGCAACCTATCTACTCAACCACAAAACACAGGACCTTCGTTAGCCTCTGTCATGAGTACAACAAAAAAGATCTAGCAATAACTATTAGGTCGGGAAGCTACAATACTAAGGTAGGCAGTGTCTTTTTGCCTATTATGGTGTGCACGCCACTGTTGTCTTATTTTGACGTGTACTTAAAGGCGAGTTGAATGGGACATCTGAATCGATAAGATTTGAGTTAATTCTTGAATTTGTAGTTCAATTAGAAACCTTTGCCTGATGAATTTACGACTGAATTAAAACGCATCAGTTAAAGCATTCTATATAGCCCTATATCACGTTTTCATTTTCGGAGTGGTAGGTACCCAACTAACTGAATTGTAAGGCTAATTCCGAATATCCTCCCTAGAAAATCAACCCCAGGGTGGATAGTGGGAAAACAAGCGACCAAGAAACACCTCGTCATAGAAATGAAAATTTCAATTGTGTGGCAGGGTGGATACTCGAGCGTATTTTCCGAATATCTGCCTTGAGGTAGATTTTCTAGGGCATAGGGATTATCGGAATAAGCCAATTGAAAATGTTTGTTAGCAACATCACGCATTGGGTATTCTGTAATGTAATGCGTGTTATGTCATCATCATCAGTCCATACCTGTCCTCTGCTGGACATAGGCCTCTCCAATTGCACGCCACTGTGATCTGTTTTCGGCTTCTCGCATCCAGTTTCTGCCAGCAATCTTGCGTATATCATCAGTCCACCTTGCCTGAGGGCGTCCTACACTCCGTTTGCCGAGACGCGGTCTCCACTCGAGAACTCGTTTTCCCCCACGGTCATCGGTTCTACGGCTAATATGGCCGGCCCACTGCCACTTCAGCTTGCTAAAACGATGAGCTATGTCGATGATTTGGTTCTCTGTCGGATCACTTCATTTCTGATTCGATCCTTCAGAGAAACGCCGAGCATAGCCCTTTCCATAGCACGCTGTGCGACTTTGAGCTTGTGAACCAGCCGTGCCGTCAGTGTCCACGTCTCAGCTCCGTATGTCATTACAGGTAGGACACACTGATTGAAGACTTTTGTCTTCAGGCACTGTGGGATCGCTGATGTTCAGACTCGACGTAACTTCCCAAATGCTGCCCAACCCAGCTGAATTCTTCTGTTTACCTCGTCCTCGAAGTTGTTTCTAACCAACTGCAATGTCTGCCCAAGGTATACATATTTTTGAACAACT
Organism: Conopomorpha cramerella; assembly: GCA_012932125.1. Taxonomy (NCBI): domain Eukaryota; kingdom Metazoa; phylum Arthropoda; class Insecta; order Lepidoptera; family Gracillariidae; genus Conopomorpha; species Conopomorpha cramerella. Next base: position 11,719 of record SJJU01007106.1, read on the forward strand.
TCGAGAACGGTGCCGTGTACTGAAATCGGTTCCGGTAGAACATGTTCATTGAACATGACCTTGGTTTATCCAAGTTCATCCGTAGGCCGATCCGTAGAGAAGAATCAGCTAGGTCATTCAACATCAGTTGAAGGTTCTGCAGCGTTTCTGCCATGATGACGATGTCGTCTGCAAATCGCAAGTGAGAGATGTGCTCGCCATTGATGTTGATGCCACGTCCTTTCCAATGCAGCGTCTTGAACATATCCTCCATTGCATTTGTGAACAATTTCGGGGAAATAACATCCCCTTGTCTCACTCCTCGATGCAATGGTATGGGACATGTCTGCTGATTTTGTACTTGGACGGACATGGTGGCAGCCTCGTAGAGGCATCTTATCACTTGGATGTATCGCCAGTCAACTTGGCAACGCTGCAGAGACTCCAGAACGGACCAGATCTCAACCGAGTCAAAGGCCTTCTCATAGTCCACGAATGCTAGACACAGGGGCAGATTATATTCTTCATTTTTTTCTATGATCTGCCGCACTGTGTGGATGTGGTCTATGGTGCCATAACCGCTCCGAAATCCAGCCTGCTCCGGAGGTTGAAATTCGTCGAGTCTTCGCGCAAGACGGTTTGTGATCACTCTTGAGAACAGCTTGTAGACGTGGCTTAGAAGAGAAATGGGTCGATAGTTCTTCAACAGGGTTTTGTCTCCCTTTTTTAAGAACAGGACGACCACACTTCTACTCCACGCCTCCGGAGTTCTTCCTTCGAAGAGGACAGCGTTAAAAAGCTTTTGGAGCTCCCTCAATATCGGTTTACCTCCAGCCTTTAATAGTTCTGTTGTAACGCCATCCTCTCCTGGAGCTTTTCCGTTTTTGAGCTGTCTAAGAGCGATCTCAATTTCGCCAGTACTGACTTCTGGCAGGTCTTCGGTGAAGTGGCGTGTCAATGTGGCTCTAGAGTCCCCATTTTCGGGATCAGGACGAGATGCATGCGATGCGTACAACCGGCCATAGAAGTCTTCAACCTCCGAAAGGACTGACGGCTTCGAAGTGACGACTTCTCCACTTGCTGTGGTCAATTTCGCAAGGTGGCTTCTTCCAAGAGATTGTACGAACACTTTTGACCCCCGATTCTGCTCAATCGCTCTTTCTATTGAAAGAGTATTGTAGCGTCGGAGGTCGTGCCGCACGTGCTTACTAATCTCTTGGTTTAGAGCCCGCCTTGCGGTCGAAGTGACGGGCGGATTTTCACGTCGTTCCTTCATCAGCCGTAAAGTCTCCCCGGAAAGCTTTGACTTACTGCCCTTACGCTGCATTTCACAAAATCTCGTACCCTCTTCCCTGAGGACCCGAGTCACATTTTCGAGGTTCTTGTTCACGTCTGCTGTGGTTTCCACGGCAACGAATCGGTTCTCCAAACTTAGCTGGAAAGCTTCGGATCCCATTATAGTTTGGAGCATGGTTGGTTGGAGCCTGGCTTTCATCAGACGGACACGTTCAGCCTTAAAGTTGATATTCAGAGAGCCTCTGACTAGTCGGTGATCGCTACCGGTATTGAACCTGTTGATCACAGAGACGTCTCTGAATATGTGCTTTTCAAATTCAAATTCAAATTCAAATTCAAATAATCTTTATTTGTGAAACACATGTTAAAAAAGATGGTCCAAAATAATAATAAAATAGATCGATGTGCCCTGCCAATGTTGGCGTACAAATATTACAAAGGCGTTACAAAAAAAAAAAATTAGTAAATAGGTATTAAAGTTTATCATTAAAATATTCATTCAAATTATAATAACACTTATTAACTAGGATCTCAAATAATTTCTTTTTCAACAATATCACGTCAAGCTCTCTTATAGCCTTCGGAAGTTTATTAAATATTCTAGGGCCCATACCTATGATACTCCTTTGTTTGAACGCTGTTTTAGTCGATTCTGACACAAGCCTACTAGGGTCACGAATACATCTATTAGTGTTCTCCATGTTTCTTCTATAAAATAAACTTGGGTTATTTTTTACAAATATAACGACCTCAATTATGTACAGACAAGTAAGGGACAGAATTTTCAGTCTTTTGAAATAAGGTTTACAACTTTCAGTGGTATCCAGCTTACAAAACGCTCTTATACACCGCTTCTGTGCTCTAAAAATATTTTCTTTACATGTACAGTGTATTTTTGTTCGTCATGATGAAATCGATCTCATTTTTAGTCATAGTATCGGGGCTTTGCCAGGTCCACTTCCTTTGGGGCTTTTTCTTAAACCATGAGTTCATCAGAAATAGCCCCTCTCGTTCGAGGAAGTTTACTAGCATTTGCCCCCTATGATTCCTTGTTCCAAATCCATGGGATCCTACTGCCGATTCGTTGCAATTCTGTACTCCCACTTTAGCGTTAAAGTCCCCCATAACAACGCTGTAATGCGTCTTAGTAGTGGAGTGGAGGGCCCTCGATATATCATCGAACAGGTTTCTCCACCTCATCGTCCGGGTGTGTCGAGGTCGGTGCATACACTTGTACCACTTTGAGACTATACCTCTCGGTAAGTTTTATGACAAGGTATGCTACCCTGTTGGACACACTAGACACTTCCACAACGTTGTTACACAGGGACTTATTCACAAGAAACCCAACGCCGCCTTGGGATTGTTGGTCTCCCTCGCGGAAGTACATTAGGTGGCCCGATTTGAGGGTAATGGTGTCCTCTCTCTCTCTTCGGACTTCGCTTAGCCCCAATATGTGCCACTTAATTTTCCCAAGTTCCACCTCGAGTTGCGCCAGATGCGAGTCAAGCCGTAGCGTGCGTCCGTTGTACGTCGCCAGGGTCAGTCGTTTGTGGTGGCCTCCCATACGAGAGATAAGTTCCCAGTTTTATTTTAAAAAAATTGTCTTTTTGTTGTATTGCGGTAACCCTGATGTGCCTAAAGATGACTTGAGCCTACCTTGCCAGATAATGTTCGTACACAATAACGATTTGAGCGAAAGACTGGCTTACACTCATCTCGTAAGTATATAGTCAAGGTCTCAGCACCACCTTGCGAATCCTGCGGTTCCATGCTATTTTAAAAATAATAATTTTTATTTGTACAATCATAGTTTGGACGTCATAAAACATGATAAATAACGGAACTGATATCCAAGCTGGACTTTTGAGAAAAGTCTGTATTACGTATAAAAAAGTTTTACTTATAACACCTATCCGTTAGTGCCATCGTCGGCATCGTCAAGGGTGAGTAGTTTCGGCAACCAGGTTTTTACATACACACGTCAAAAGTGTCTAGATATCAAGAATCAAGAATATTTTTAGCTCTAAAAATAAATCAAATTTATTTAAGTCAAATCTAACCTTCTGGATAGGTCTCCTACCTAATTCCCCATACCTGTATCAATGACTTATGACCACATTTTGATGATGATGATGATGAAGTTGCACATAAATGTTGTGGAGGGCCGACCTGTCAAGCATGTGGAACGCTTTGGCTGCGACGAGGAACTGCCCCATGCGGTAACTGTCGTTGGCGACTAGCTGCAGAAGCGCGAAGCTGTCCGGGGTGCCCGCGTTCTGTGCCAGAAGTCAAACAGTGAGTTGTGTCAAGTAGGCACTAGACAATTACTAAAATAGAAGTGAGTGTTTCTGATATTAGTTTATTCGCTTCGCGTTATTTAACTGATATCCAAGTAGAACAGAAAAGATTTTTTAAATTATACCTTTCAATAGGTACATTTGTGTGAATGCCAATATCCAGGACTCCAGGGGGACTCCTGCCCAGTGGTCCTTGTTATGGTCGAGTTTTTAATCCGCATGAATACGATACTGTAAAAGTGTCTGTTGAGTTAAAAACATTACTTCAGTTGTTTGTAGCTGCGTCAGTGTCTTGGTAGGCGAAGACATACCTTGGTGCAGATGTCCCAGGCGAGGTGCGCCTCCCTGTTCATGACGTGGCAGCGGCACAGGCAGGCGAGGTACGTGAAGCTGCCGCGGATGGTCTCGTCGGCCACGCCCAGCAGGCACTCCTGCGCCTCGCGGTACATGCCCGTCGCTACCTTTGCCTGCATTGTCGTCACCACCAGAATTAACAGGCAACATTCAATGCTTAGGTAAAACATATTTTTTTGTAAAACTACATTTTAAGATACACTTTACGCCTTTTAATCCCAAAGCGCGGTAGGCAGAGACACTTGCTAAAGCAAATGTCCACGGTTCACCAAGCGTATTCAACCCAACGTGACAGGGGATGAGCCCATCGCCGTTATAAGGTTCTCACACCTTGTGGTGTGCGGGTTTCATCACGATGTTGTTCTTCACCGTGAAAAAGTGTCCCATTGGTACACATGTAGCCGACTTCGAATCCGCGACCTCCCGGTTGCAAGTCAAGTATCCGACCAATGGACCACAGACGCTATATTTTACGTATCATAAAGATTTTCATTCAGGATAGAAGCTGACCCAGCTAATACTATGGAGAGGTTAGTTGTCAATGGGTAATACGCAAAAAAGAATTTGTGACCATACTCTCCCGCCGTCCGTAGGTCCCAAAAGGGAACGGACCCTTCGGCCACTTCATTCATTATGGACCTTCAGTTACACGTTACTAGCTCTTAGCCTCAATAAACCTAACTAGACCATAATCGGTTCCTACGACATGCCAGGAAGAAAGGCAGCATGACGCTTATAGCATTTGCGGCTTTGGGCGCCAATATAAAACGTGTTTTGTTACGTTAGGCTGTAGTGCCCTGTAGTAGCGGGCTACCCACCTGCGCATAGTTGAAGTTGAAAGTGGGATCGTTGAGACAGAAGCTCCTTATGGAGTTGAGGTAGACGAGCACCTCCTCGAACTGTCCGGCGAGGAAGTAGGAGGAGGCCATACACTGGCGGCCCGGGATGGTGTCGCACTCCGAGGCCGAGCTGCCCACCAGCTGGAAGCTCTGCTGCGCCAGCCGCAGCTGGTCCTCGTCCCCCGCGTGGTTGTAGAGCGCGACCGCGACCACGGCCTGCAGCGTGTAGTGCAGCGGCGCGGCGGGCGGCAGCGGCGCCAGCAGCGCGCGCGCCCCCGCGGCGTCGCCCGCGCGCAGCCGCTGCCCCGCCAGGTTCAGCCGCGCCTCCACCACCACGTCCACCAGCTCCGGCAGCACCTGCGCAACAACATACTTATTGGTACGCCGCGCCGTACGCACCGACCCTTTAGCTCGGGGGCTTTGCACGGAGTATGAAAAGTATGGAGTTTAAAGTCTCAAATCTAAGCGTTACATTATAATATTACCTGATTGAACTTTTGAATGGGGAATTTCGCTAGTCAAACTTTGTTTGGGGGTAAACTCGCTAGTGGGTATTAAGGGTGAGTTCTGTCGATTATATTTTAGTACATTTTTTTAATACAATATTTGGGCAAGTTATTTAAACTTCAGACACTTTTGTAACAGAACAAACAATAAAAAAAATTACTGTCACCTTCAATACTGACTTCTGCACCTTCCATACAGACATTTTGACATTTATCCCCCCCCCTAATACGGCTAGCGCCATCTGTCATGGCTAAGAGAAACAAGGGCCCTTAAAATTCACCATTATTGTGTTTCGTAGGTCTGCTTTAACATATATTTAGGAATAAATTAAAGACCTGGTAACCTACGTAAACATTTCTCTATTAAAGAGTTTGAATCCATTTGAATATCAATAACAGAGAGTTTCAAAGGTACGGAATTGAAGTCGTGAAATAAGGTCTTCAGTCTTGACGCTGTAATTATTACATACATACACGTTCATCCTTTTTGACCACGTATATGATTGGTTACCTTAAGAGCACCTTCTCCGTTGCGGAAGACGACGAGGTTGTGCCTGACGAGGTCCTGGCCGAAGGTGTGCTGCTCCGACGAGATCTGGCGCAGCTCCTTCTCGGCCGCGGCGCCGTTTAACAGCCTGCACCAGGGTTACTAACTTAGCCCGACATATTTCATAAAAAGAACTCTGACTAGATCTTTGATTTCTGTAATGGTTATATTCCATATATAACTGTCAGTTCTAAGCAAGTTTTTAACAAAACAAACAGAAAGATTTGTGTGTAGTACACAGGTATGAGGATGATACAAAATCAAAGTTCTCTTTATAAATATCGCCTAAACTCTTAAATTTATCAAGTCAATAATAACACAAAGACAGCAAATTCTAGCAGAATGGGGATTGTTCATAATTTTCTCAAGATGTCTAATTCGAAAACCATTTCGAGGAATAGCCTTAATTAACCATTATCAAGAATCAGATTTACAAAATCTTCATGGATTGAAATTATTTTCAACTTTTAAGTAAAACTTTTATTTGAAGACTATGACGTCATAGCTCAGCCCATAGGAATGTATTCCAAAGCAAAAAAGTAACTGAAGTGCCAAGTCTGATTGAAGTTTGTCGTGTGACATCTGTGACAGAAGGGAGTAACAAAACAAACTGCAAATATTTTGAAAACCTACCTATTTTATTCGGTTCTTGTTTACGTAGTTCACATTTTTTAAGTGGTGTTTTTTACAGTATTTTCTGAAAATATAGACCATTTTAAGAAACTAATTTGAATATTTTTGTATCAAATTGTCTAATTACATTTTAATTAATTTTTAAAGCTTAGACCGGAAATACGTCATCATTGCGTTGAAAGAAAACCGTCATCGTAGCCAGAAAAAAATAACATGATTGACATATGATGATTGACACATCTATAAAATGACAGTGACTGTCAACCTATATAATATTACGTAAACAAAAACCGAATAAAATAGGTAGGTTTTCAAAATATTTGCAGTTTTTTTTGTTACTCCCTTCTGTCACAGCTGTCACACGACAAACTTCAATCAGACTTGGCACTTCAGTAACTTTTTTTGCTTTGGAATACATTCCTATGGGCTGAGCTATGACGTCATAGTCTTCAAATAAAAGTTTAACTTAAAAGTTGAATATAATTTCAATCCATGAAGATTTAGTAAATCTGATTCTTGATAATGGTTAATTAAGGCTATTCCTCGAAATGGTTTTCGAGATCCATCTTGAGAAAATTATGAACAATCCCCATTAAGAATATAAATAAATAAATATAAAAATAGTAAATATAAGTACCTAGCCGAGTAACCTCGTTTTATTTCAGCTAGATAATGTATTGTGGAGTAAGCTGACTTTGCTATACCACTGTCTCAGGCGTTAACATTCTAGGATTAACACACAATAATGCGACATTAGCTTGCTCTGCAGCTTTAGAATCTTATTATTTTGGAGTATGGTTACTGAATAATATTTCGATACCACAAAATAAGATGAACTTTATCTATTCTAATATTATAAAGAGGAAATATTGCATTGTTTGTTTGGATTGAATAGGCTCCAAAACTAGTTGACCGTTTAAAAGAAATACATATGTATGTATGCACTTCACGCCTGTTTCCCAGAGGGGTAGGCGGAGACTACAGATCTCCATTTGTCACAGTCCTGACATACCCCTTTCGCTTCATCTACATTCATACATCTTTTCATACATGACCTCCGGTTTCGAGTACTTTTCACGCCACCTTCGGCCAGGACATCACCAATCTGGTCAACATATGTACTTCTGGGGCGCCCTCTACTCACCCGGCTCATTACATCACCCATATAAATCTCTTTCGTTAATCGACTTTCATGCACTCTCTCCATATGCCCAAAAAAATATTTCTACTTTAGGAAGATACACTATCCGCGGTGAACATAGGCTACATTTTATCACCAAATTCCCCACGGGATCGAAATCAAAAGTTAGTAACACCACGCGGCATAGTGTAATTGTTTTGAA
>SJJU01007107.1:0-20856 GCA_012932125.1 Conopomorpha cramerella
TAGGCTTAGTTAAAGACGTCTCCAATTATTTCCAAAAGAAAGCTATTGATTGATAGGTACAATTTAGCCTAAATTAAACATGGCCGCCGCATTCAAACGAAGCACGGATCTCGCGGCTAGATAGATAAACACGCTAGTCGCTAGAAGATCCTGTACAACATTTTGTTGTCACTGTACACTCCAACGCGGATGAAAGCCTTTATGCCATCAGTGGTATAATTCAGAGCTGTAGGAACCTCCCATTCCGCATGACTCAGGAGGGAAATTACTTTTCTTATTTTTCACTTCCACCACTACATAGAGTTGCTACACTCGCTTAACTCTAACATTTCTCGATTGCACATTTTATATCTAAGTCTACAAGTGTTGCAAGGCAAATTGTAACTCCTTCGGGAAATGTAGATCCTAACAGCCATACAGTCTATTGTTTTATTCCTGAGTTCAACCAGGAGCCATTTCTATTTTGTTATCTGACTTTCACATGGCTGTATTCAAAAGTTTTAGCAATGAATAGAAAGTTCATGAACTTTTAAATAAAATAATCCGAAGTCAACTGTAAAGAAAAGAAAGTATTTTTTTACGCCAACGGATGTGGAAGAAATTGAAACTATATTATTATACATTATGACATGAAATTAATACATCCAAGCCTTTTAATGTCAGTGTGTTGAGGCAGAGACACTATGTTTATGCCAAAAAAACACAAAATGCATTTAAGCTAATGTGATAGGTAGTGGAACCATTATAATTATAAGGTTCTGGTATTTCTTCACCCTCGGAGCTTTGCTTTTTAAAACAGACCCAACGCATTCAGATACGAGTCCAGAATCACAAAACACCTAACAGCTGTATTCTCCGTCCGAATTTAATACAACTTAATAAATCATATCTATCTTCCAAAAAAAAACGTATTACAGGTGGTAGAAATAATGACGGCTCTGTGCAAATTCTTCCCTGGCGGCGACGAGCCAATCAACTACAACGACTGCGAAGACGACGATGACAGCGAGGATTATGCCATGACGCGGTCGGAGCCCGTGCCAGCGGCCGTCGTGGACCCCCTACCGCCTAGACCACGCAGCTTCGTGGAGTCCCAAGTGTCCAGGCTGCAGACTCTACTGCAGGCGACGGATACCAGGAGACCAGCCGCACGCGACGACCCCGACTACCAGAACAGAATCGGCCCAGTCAACATACCCACACAGTTCCGGCCGCCGACCGCACAAGTAGCTATAGATAGGACCTCCAGCTCGCCCACTGAAAGGACTAACACGCCCGAGTTGTCTACTCAAGACTCTTTACGTATCTTGCAAAGTCCAGGTGTGTTCTCTGAAGGTTCGTCACCGAGGCGACTGTCGCCGATAGTGAACTATAACGTGGGCAATATGAACCCTAGACATATAGACATGGAGCAGCTGTACAGGGACGACAAGACAAGGAGTCCGTCGGTGAACAGTGTTTCGACGGTGACTGAGATGAACTCTAACTACAGTGATAGGGCGAGCTCGGCCAACAGTCCGCTGGGTTCGAGGCGATATCAGAACGGGAATGTTGCGCAGCGCTTACCCTACGACCCCAAGTATAACACGCCCTTGCAAATTGACGTTGATCCCGTGAGTATGCTTTTTCGATTATTGTAGTTTCATTTATTGCGTCCATATGTGTATGTATCATGATAGTGGCCAAAATATAGCGCTCCGTGATAACATCACACTGACCGGTATAAATAATGATACAGCTGTATTTTTTCCAAAAGTTGATTTATGTTGAGTACTAAGGGAATACAACAGCTTTACAATGAAGTATTATTAGTATAATAATAGAGACAAATAAACAAATCAAACCCCTGTACATATTCCTCACTTTTTTTACTGACAACGTCAATGATTAATTGCCATTGGATCAGATAATAGATATTATGTTTATTATTATTACTATTTATATCTAAGGCTCAATTATCTGGTTTTAAGTGATTTAGAAGACAATACATCTCCAAAGGTTTTATCAACTGCAGTACTCTGTAGTTTATGCACACCATGTATATTTCACGTCTGGAGTGTGACGTTGGTGACGTAAGTTGCAAAATCTCTAGCCAACATTATTTCTTCTATTAAGGGCTGTGGCGACGGGATCAGTATGGCTTTCCGCCAATACATTAATTTATGCAAATACATGTCCACAACTGCGCTTTCCGCCGCCGGCCCTGCCAACTCGCCAGTATTTTACTCAGAACCGTCAATATAGCTGTTATACTCCACATTTCATACAAAGTGTTGCATCATTCTTCATACAAAATTATGGAATTTAAGGTGACAGAACAATGTATTGTGCCCCTCGTGTCGTGCCCACAGCGAACGCGAAGTTTACATAAAAAGTGCTATTTGTTTTCCAGAATTCGTGGGAGTTGACGGACCTGCCCTTGAATTTCGACGAAAATGATTTGCAAGTGAAAAATATGGCTGGTTTCGATAAGCTTTTAACTATGGGTGAGTACATAGTGCTATAAATCTTGGTTACAAAAATAACACGTGCTGCTTATGTAAACAAAGTGTCAAGAAAGGACGAAAGTGTTGGCGATTGTTCGAGAAATTGGCGAACAGCGCCATCTGACGGTAATTTCTGGCGCGTCTTCGTCACATTATGTTTCGGGAACTCTTTTAGTTTTACAGATCTGTAACAGATGGCATACGAACGCTTATATCAATTCCCTGCACTTGTATTATTACATATTATCGTCACAACGAAATATTTGTTGCGGTAGCTGTAACATTGTTTTTCTTTTATTGCTTCTGGGAAAATACATTTCGGTTTCTGGTATGTAGCGCTGTCGAAATAAACTCTTGTTTACATAATACACGACGTGGACGAAGAGTTAAACAGCACCTGAAAATGTACATTAAACTAATATTTGTTATGAACAATTTCCTTCGACTTGCATCACATTATAAATATATTCACGTTACTACGGGAGAGAAGTATAATTTTCAATAACATATGGCGCGAAGTCATGGTAATCACAACGCGTGTTCTTTTTTAACTTTTTCTGAACCTTAAAATTATATATTGCCTTACGGTATACATTTTAAGGTTGATTTTGTCAAGTTATTTACTGTTATAACAAAAGCGGCAGTCGTAGTACGATAGGCAATAAGTACGCCACCCCCAAGTTTAGTCAACTTCTTTTGTTCAAGTTTAATCGTTTTAACCTCTGTACCTCTGCTCCTGCTTGTCCTCTACACACCATATCAATAGGTAGTATATCATTAGAAAGTAATATATTTCAACATACGTTTCAGTTATGCAACTCGGTATAAATGCGTTTATAGGTAAGGGGGTTACATTACATCGTAATATAGCTAATTGTGTGTGTTTCAACAAGAAACTATTCCACGGGCCAAATGTACGGAATACAGGTCGCAGTATTATTTATCGCTTTGCTCCGCTCTATTTTAAACTATGTTTCTATGTAGTTCTAAAAACCAATTAAAATATACGCGTTGAACAGGAAATGTATTGCGACATGGTTTCATTGACTTCGCTGTATCATGGTTTTTATAGTTTTTTTTTTATTTTGAATCTGTTGTTAATGAAAGTAATTTTACTATTAATACTGTTCTATGTTATTTATTCATTTGAATGGGGATTCCAACAAGACATAACCGTACCATACATAACCATACCATATTTTTGCAGTAATACGCAAACAATACGTGGTGCTGCCTTACTTAAAGGCTAACACTGAAAGTTTAAATGTAGTCTGTATCATGTCTGTGTAGATTATGTTCTAAAACCTACTTATAAATAAAAAAATCTTACATTAACAAGAACATAGTGGAGTGCTATTTTATGAAAAAAAAATATATTCGTACGTATATTTTGGCTACCCAGTCGTCGCGGTCTTTTCTCACCAAATTATCATGGTAATCATTAGCGGAGGTCGACCATCAGTGGACGTGGCTGTTATTATGATGGTGCACGTATATTTGTAAAGTACGAAAAATATTTAATAAATAATATTGCAGTCAGATATTTTGCACAGAAATATATTTGTAGGTTTTTTTAATAGACATACGCCAGCTCCTGTTACCATAGCAGGATAGAGATATATATGTATGCTTAGATGTAGAGTCAAGGACTAACAGAGGAAAATACTTCCGGCACTTGATGTATGAATATTTTTATAACCGTGAGTATATTGGAAGATTTTTTCGCGTGTGGCTAAAAATATTCGGTACCAAATTTTAACCAATCGTATTTAATTTTAAAGAACAAGAATACTTCTACGTTATTACAATATAAGCATAAACAAAGCGCCTAAAACAAATCATATAACGGCAGAAATGCAGGTGTAGCATGAAAACACTTGAATGTTTAGCATATACCAAATGCTCCTAATCAGACTCAATTCACACACACACACACACACACACACTTCGTGCCATGTCGTCCACTGCTGGATATGGGCCTCTCCAAAAGCACACCACTGTGATTTGTTTTCGGCTTCTGCCAGCCATCTTGTCTCCACCTTGCCTGAGGCTTGCCTTTGTTCGTATCTTGTACGGATAATAGATTTGTCGAAAAATACATTACTAGCCCCCCCTAGCACAGCGCTCCAAGAAATAAGTGACAAGACATATAACGCGCTGCGATTTGTTGAAACTAGCTGAGTCGCGCAAAGCGTGACATAGCAGCCAATCAGAGCGCGTATTTGTTCTATGTCATGTCTTTCTTGAGGCGCGTGCTGGACCTGCTGGGTAGGAGATTAGAACTATCGAATTAATGAAATGAATGTATACATTATACGTTGATTTCGTTCGATTATGAAATGTCATCTCTATATTTGAAAATCCGGCCACGTTATTTCGCAAAGTGACAGATCGAGCTGTCAAATCGTTCGTCAAATTAATAGACAGACTATAGTTTAAATCGTTTAATCACGGTTGAACAGGCACTTAATTATCGAGCGTGCTTCGTCGTAGACCACATCGCAGCTTGATACCAGGCAGGATGCAGGTAAAGTGTCTATATGCAATGGATAATTGGATAAAAAAAAATTATGTCAAACGATTACATAAAAGACCACGGGTGGCGCTGTTGAAGCCAAAAACAAGTTGATTCAAATTGTGCGGTCAATAAAAAAAAACTATAGCTTTATCTTTGTTTTCTTTCTGGCTGGTTACTTATGTATAAAAGCAATCTTTTGTAGCTTTGTAAGCGCCATCTGTCATATAAAAACATCATCATTTTTTTTTATTCAATAGCTCATTAATAAAAAAGGGAGTAAATGTTAATGAACTGTAAGCCTTTTACAATATTTCTTTCATTATATCTCTACTATAAACTACCTACACTTTGTCGTATAAAATTGTGTATCATCGCGTATACGCATGTATTTATAAACTGTGAGCTATTTTAGTAGCGCTAATATTAGAGAGTCCTGCGCTGCTCTGGGTCTTAAAAAATAGAATAACTTACCGTGTTTAGATTATTACGTGGTGTAAGAGGTCATCTAAGGAGTATTGGGTGCCCTTATGGGGTCATTTGACTGTTATAACTTATTTTTTTAAAGAAACGCGGACTCTCATTATCATAAAACTGTGTATATATAGGTAAGCTGAATGCTTATCTTTGTACTGTACACATTGTATAATTACACATCAATTGAGTCTACTAGAAACAAAAACCGTAATGTCCACTTTGTTGAAATTAGACATTACGGTTTTTGTTTCTAGTAGTTTCAATTGTACTGAATTTTCGTTTTTGTTTTTTTGGATAAATATCGATTTTTATGTCTTTGGTTAATTTGGGGCCGTCATACCCGGGATTAACTTTTAATCAATTATACCTTGTAGTTACTAACTTAAATAGCGCTCGAAAACGATGCGCATGTTTGAACAGATTACTGATCCCCCTTACTAATAACAGAAGGCACGTTTTCTCTTTTAGACATGCCAAGGAAATGTCGAATAATAGAAAAGGACACTAGGTTACGGATTATATGAAATTTATTAGTCATAAGGGTGGGTATGCCAGGACCGTAGGTCGTTGATTTTCCTACCCATCCGGAGGACAGGCGTTGGTGGCATGTTTGTAATAAGTTATTAAATAATAGTTGTACAGTACAGATGTTCCAACTAAGAATTTATCCCCAATATATGAATGATGATGTATGATGACAAGTATGGGCTGATGATGATGATATGAATGACTTTTCCGGCGTCCTTCCAGCCCTCCTAGCAAAGCGCTCCAAGAAAGACATGACCAAACATACCAAGCACTGCGATTGGTTGAAACTAGCTGAGTCGCACGATGTGTGACATAGCAGCCAATCATAGCGCGTATTTGCTCTATGTCGTGTTTTGACGCACTTTGCTAGGGGGACAGTTCAGTCCAAGAAATTCTTTATTTTTCTGGTCTTATTAAAGAGTAGATTGATTGAGCCGCTGTGAAGAAAAATGTTTTTTCGATATTCATGAACGCTAAGAAAATTTGTATTAATTATAAATGTATATTTTTTCATACCATGCTTTCATTTCATAACATGCCATTTGTATCAATATTTCAAACTCATGCCCACGTCGGTCGCCCTATCTGATTTATAAATCAAGTCGTCGCAATTGGAACACAATGTATAACCGTGACAAATTATCTGTGGCATACTCGCCCTTAACGGTTGATCTATAGGCCGTAGCATAGGTAGCACAACTGGTTGATCTGTGCACAAATTCTTATAGAAAAGTAGAAGTAAAAATAATGTGATTAACGTGTCGTTTAGCACCAACAGCGCTGTCACCTGTCAGAAAAGATTTTCTTACGACGTACACTAGAAAAATAAATATCTTGTCGAATATTTATAACGAAACGTTGGTAAATATGTTTTTTTAAATAGTATTTGGCTAAAATTTAATGATAACTGATAATTTCTAAGTTATTGACCCTTAACTCTCAGAGCGAACACAATTAGCCTTACAAGCGGCGTAGCACCGTCAGTCTTTCTTTTTCTAAGCAATATGGAAGTACATACAATAAAATTCTACCGTGTAAGGGACAGAAGATAGGGGTGGATCTCACTTTTACCACTGAGAATAACCATGGAGAATAATCTTTTTATTGTCAGGCAACTAAAGATACCTTTGTAGGTATCGGCCCATAAAAGCAAATAAAATACAATACAAAATAAAAAATTTAAAATATCATAAAAATGATCTACATAAACAATATTATATTACTTAAAAACTATCCTTCTTTCTGCACATCCCGTGTTTTTTCGTCTGCAGTGTTCTGCAATCTTCCTCGGAAACGCCGAAACACTACACCTGTTGGCCAGAAGGATGTGTCCAAGTGAGACTGATTTGTAATAAACCTGTAGTCTCAGTATAACCATGTCAATGGCTAATGGTAATTGTGAGGCCCGCCCGAAGATTGTAATCTCGTGCTCTTTCACTCCTGCATTTTTTTCATATTGTTGTCTCGTTTTAATCTGAACGTCAGTTTTTTATTGCAATTCTAGCTGTTTTTGATCTGAGCCGTAACTAGTGATAAATGTTTGTATCATAACATACTCAGTGTTTTGTCCTATCTTCCTTTCTATATCAGGGATAATCCCACCACCACCCAAGCCCTACCTTTTTTTATCGTGGGGAAATCCGTTATGGATACCCCACCGCTAACGGGGACAGCGGCGGGGTCGGCGTACTCGACTCGACTCCATACAAATTACTCCATACAAATTATCTTCATCCTTTTACCTAATTATCTCTCTTCCTATCTATCGTATGACATTTCACAGCCGTGTGCAAAAGACAAGAACAAAAACAGTGTGTACATAAGTGTCAAAATTTAAACGTTTATCTACTTCAATTGCCCGCTACGCCGGTATACGTGATTGTTATGCATATTGGGTAATAGATTAGGAGAATCGGTCGTTTAGTCTCTGCCTGCCAGCTGCGCCGGCGTGACTCACGTTCTCGGAAGCTTTCGCAACTATTTCAGACTTGTGTCCACTTACTTCTCAGAACGCAGCGCTGTGTATAGGGCGGTCTGATAGTAAACCCTGTTATCGGAGATTAATTTCTTGTTAGAGTTTGTTTTTGTGGAGTTTGTTGTAAATTTCTAGCGTTTTTGTGTAAACAAAATGACGGCCGGCACGCACTAGTGGTCAGGACATCTGCCTCTAGGACGACGGTCGCGGGTTTGATTCCCGCCACGGACATAATGCTTTAGTGATGAGATGAGGCATTTATTGTGTGCGTCTGGGTGTTTTATTTATTTATGTAAGTCTATCAGTCTCTGGCACCCATAGTACAGGGTATCCTAGTTTGGGGTCCGGTGACAGTGTGTAAAAATGTCCCTACATATTTATTATTATTTATTCGTATAATAAAGATACTTGATACTTTTAGACTACACCTCGAAAAAAAAATTAAATACGTCTCCGTAGTCAGTAGTAGTAAATTGTTGTCCTATAATTTACTTGCTACAAAGATAAAAAAAAACAAAACCTGATCCCGAAAAATCTGTAAATACACGCACACGCGCACAAGTTAATTTTAAATAGAACTAGAATGTTAGAGTTGAAATAACATGTTTTTATCATGTCACAATATGAGTTGCACAGCATTGAGCCGTGGCGGCGTGTCCGCTTGCACCGCGGGACCAACGACCGGCCGGTTTTATTGTTAGCTCTTCCTGACTGTGTTCTCGGTAAAGCACAAGGAAGGAGGGTCCTATTCCTAGGCCAGTGGTGGGTGACTCACCAGCCGCGTTCCCAGCACGCTTATAAATCAACGCACCACGGACAAAATGGGACTGACGCTGACTAAATACCAAGCGCAATTTGTCTTCTTTTGACGTACGGTTTTGTTACTCTCTCTATATGCTTTTCGTTTTTCATCCTCCTAGAGTCTAGGGAAATCTGTATAGTCATGAAATGTTTAAACGTAGTTGATTTCTGAAAAGTTGAATGAATGAATATACTCTTTATTGCACACTGTACATTACAAAATGTAAACCTAACAATGGTAAGATTGCAAATGGCGACCTTATCACTCAGAGCGATATCTTCCAGGTAACCTAATTCATATATAATCCTAACCTAAATCATAAAAAAAGTTATGCGTTTTTATTTGAGAATACTTTCCGGTGAATTTCTAATGAGTCACAGGTGGAGTATTCGGGAATTTAGTATAAATATCGATATTTGAGGTATGCGTTTATAGAGTTCGTGGGACGTTATGGCGTCTCGTGCCAGTCTATCGGTAGCACGTTGCTTCATCAGATCAAAAGACTTTGTCGCGATATCACTCGGCTCTTTGTTTACACAGCGCTGTCGTTTCCCCGTACCTATCACGTGCCATTTATAACGTTCCGCCCAACATCCTTGAGTTCAATGATTTACTGTAGCGTTCGTAGGGAGGTTCACATTTTTTCGACGTCAAAAGGCCGCTAACTTGTCAACGCTGGACATTGGGCGTTATTAATTACTAGGGATCGTGCGCTCCGGCCCGGCGCCTGTGACTCACCCATCAGGCCAGACGTCAAAGCTTTAAAACAACATCTCGATAAAGTAAATAAGTCGTAATATTTTCATGTGTGCCGCCGCGGCTTCCCGGCAGTTTGCGCACCTCCGATAAACACGTGTGTTGATTTTTATACTGGAGCCGGCGGCATAGATACACGCTTCGGCGATTAATGCGAGCGTATTCTGTTTAGGTTTCCCTATGTAACTCTGCGGTTGTTCGCCCGCACGCTTGGAATTTTTATTGATTATGAATTCGTTTTCCATTCGATAGCTATTGACGACGTCTCTTTTACGCAGCTGCCGTATATTTCGGTAGCTGCAGCTACAAGCTAACGCTAATGCAGCCGTTAAACAAGGCCGTTTAGCAACGCTGTGAAGTATTTACGAGCGAAACGCGTAGTATATCGGGTGTAATTATATGTTTGGTTGAGAGACAGGTCGCTGCATTGTGCGTGTTTGTATAACGTGGACGGGTTGCGTGAATCACCGATGCGATTGATCTAATTTAAGGTTAGAGGGTAGTGCGTCGTCGCACAGTCTCGCGGCCGCCGCTGCAGGCGCGCTGACGTCAGCCGCGCAACACATGAGTGAGTCCCAACACTCTAATACTTTATTTTATTTTTCATAATAAACACCCCATTCTCACCGGTGTTGTGACCGTGAAACGAAGTGCGAAAAACTATCCGCTGTGCACCCAACGTCCTGTTTATGCGGTTATATACGAATTGATGAAAACATTACGCCTATCGAGGCAGTATCTCTACAGCTATCAACATGTCAGCGCACATTTTAACACCTACATATTTCGCGAGTCATCATATTCTCTCGACGGCCACTGTGATTATAACAAAATAAAGACGTTACCGAGACTGTTTGCATCGGCCACATATCAAGAATATTATTGTCTATGACATTAATTTCAATCAGCCAGTATTTATTTATTGCAATGATTTGAGACATTGAAATGTTCACTTATCAGAGCGCAATGCCAATGAAGCCCGCTGAAGGCGCGCGTGAATCACTTTTAATTATTTTACGATGAGAGAGTGCGTTCGCCGATCACTGTAAACAATGACAAGACAAGCCAAAAGTTTCGCAGTGCGCGTGAGCACGGCCGCGCGTCCGGATTTACGATCCAAGCAAATTTACGCCCATTGTTATCTCAGTTTTATTGAGCAAAAACTCGAAAGCGGAATGGACGACCTCATTGAAGCTACAAAAATAAATTTGTTTACTTCGCCCGTTATCAGCGGCGGCGGCGGCAGAGTAACAACCCTTTCTCGTGTAAATGCGGAATAATCTCGGACCTATTCAGAGTTTATATTTACATCGGGTTCTGAATGCCATGGATGCGTGAGTCATCAAACAGACGTGCAGATGTATTATTTTAAAATTATTCTCGCTCCCCCTCCCGCCGGGTGTCCTATTAATAAATAGGCACTTGAAGTTTTAATAGCGCCGCTGCTTCACAAAAGATTACAATTTATTTGTGGGAAACGCGAACATTCTTCAAACGTCCGCGCAATTTGCATCGTGAGTGTTCTTGTTTTTTTGCATCTAATGCGCTTTCATGATTCTGTGACGACGAAGATAAATTGACTCAGTGTCGTTTGAATATACCAAAACTATTCTCTCTTTGACTTCAAATATTCGTTCACCCAATCACAGTCTAGCTGACTCTCAGTATATTTTTTGTAACTATTCCCTGAAATAGCAGCCACTTATCGCAACGATTCCGACGAAATATCCTTTTATAGTGTCACATTAGAGAGACGCTTTGCAGACGGCGCCTAATGATTCACATGTTAGTGTAGTTGCGCGCTCCCGACCGCTGGCATCAATATCGCAACATGACTAACCGCTCTAGATACAATCAAAATATGTGACAAGTTTATTTCTATTCTCAACAACGCGCTCTCGATATATCTGTGAACTGAAAGTTGGAGATGCGGTGGTTTTTTGCTCCGACAGAAGTAGGTCGTGGCCCGCGCGTGCGTCACGCGGCCAGCTCCGCTCCCTCTGGCTTTACGCTAAACAACGCTCCTTTACAAACATTTTTCATACACCTATCGAGGTTAACTTATTAATTGCCAACTACTCGGCCGTTTTGCGTACAATGGAGTGTAATTTCACGTCGATTTGTTTTTTTGATGTCGATTGGGTTTTTGGGTGGTGATTTTTAAATTTTGATTAGAGGTATTCGCAAAAAAAGTATTTATATACATACCATTTACCACTGAAAATCTGTGCGTATATCAACAGTACTATAATTTAATGGCTTTTAGTTATACTAGGTTTTCGTCTAATGTAGTAATTCTGGATACCAAAGTTAAAAACAACGTCAGTGATTAAGATCTTTTAAAAATGAGTTAGTACAAATTATATTATGTCAATCGCTCAACAGTTTTCTCAAAATATTACACGTTCTCTTTCGAATATACAAAACGGGTTCGAATGCGAGAACGAAATCTGGATGACACATGTTATCAACGGCAGCCCTAAAAAAAACATCTAGGCACCCGATTCCAAAAATACATATTTAAAATATGTTTTCGACACTTTTTATTGGTATTGCATTGTGTATGTCGTTAAATTAATACGATAAATTAATGTATATCATCTTGTTGATAATATTACTGTTTCATACAATTAGTTTTGTCAAAAATAACACTTGAAGATGCTTAAAAGCTTTTGGGGTTCCGTACCCAAAATCCTAAAACAGGATAATGAAATTAAGAGAAATGACATGTTGACAACGTTGTCTAACTCTTATTATTTATGCAGATAGCGCTATGCATATATCAGGTTTTAAATACTCAACAATGTATTTTCGACAATGGTAATAACATTAGATGGTAAAAATAATATCAAGGAAAATACAGCATTGTAGAGCCTGGTGGACAGCAAAAGTTGGAGGAGAGGACAGAGATAAACTTTTTACAAGTTGTCTTCGATAGTTGAACAAAGTAACAATTGACAAATACAGTAATGAAAGTACGAATGACAACCAGAAAGTCTAACAACCGAGTCAAGAAAGGCCCGGTAAAAAATTAAAAACGCACTGTGATTGGCTGTTATGTCATGCTTAGTGCGGTTTAGTTGGCTTCAACGAATCGCAACGCGTTATATTGTCTTGTTATTTCTTGCTTGGAGCGTTTTTTCGAGGGCTGGACGACATCAGGATACCATCTACATTTATTTAATTCCATTACTATTTAAACTACTTCAAAAAAGGGGTCCTATTTTATGCGCTATATATCGCTTTTATAAGCTTGTTCGCGGATAATTTCACCGTTTTAGAGCCGATTTTGATCAATTTAGACGAGAAGGTATTTCAAATTTCTATGAGAAGGTAGTCAGGGTTTGATGATGATGAACGTGTCCTTTGCGACTGAACGTTTTTTTAATGATCTTTATGAAATTTACATTAACATGTGTTTATTGTGGTGTGCCTATCGCGGAAATATTTCAGAAATCAATTGTACATTAGAAAGAAAAAAAAAATGCAAAATAAACACGTTTGCTTTAACTACATATTATAAAGGTCTAAAAATAACTAAAAAT
Source organism: Conopomorpha cramerella (assembly GCA_012932125.1). Taxonomy (NCBI): domain Eukaryota; kingdom Metazoa; phylum Arthropoda; class Insecta; order Lepidoptera; family Gracillariidae; genus Conopomorpha; species Conopomorpha cramerella. The sequence goes on from SJJU01007107.1 coordinate 13,085, forward strand.
ATTTTATAGTACGGAACCCTTCCTTAATATTTCCAACTCGCACTTGAGCGGTGCTTTGTTTTATTTTGAGTCTCGACGTGCTACATACGGGGGTACAATGAATAAGATGCTTTTGAGTAAACACAAGGCGCTAAGTAGCCATTGTTTTTATTGTAAACAAGCTCTGTTTGTACGTGTCAAGGTTGGAATTAATTATTTTACTTGTTGTTTATTGGAAAGGTGTTCATAATTCAGGAATAATTTTCTTATATAAGGACATTTGCATAATTACATTAGAAATATTTATAAAACTCAAAGCTTTGACTGATATATTCATCACTGACTCATCAAGGCCCAGCCCAAATCCTGGACCCTAGAAAGCTGAAATTTTGCACAGGGTTTCTTTTCATGATGTTTATGTGAGATAAGAAAGGATTATTCAAAATTAAACCCCTGAGGGGGTAAAAAGAGGGGTTGAAGTGAATATGAGAAAAAAAATAATTTTAGAGTTACGTTTCTAGAACTTGGTGATAGTATTTTTTAATATAAACGACTACTGAAACTGCGTGAATAAAATCGCAGGGGCTTTACTAGTTATAGATTAGAAATTGTTTGTTTGCGTAAAATAGCACGAGGATATTCAGTAATAAGAATAATATGACTACATAGTAAAAAACATACAGGGGGGGGGGGGGGGCTATCTGTCCCTATGAGTAATGTAAATGAATACGTAATATGGTGGCTACATTAGTGTTTACGTATTTATAAAGAGTTAAATAGTAAAGCATACTTCGTTCACTTTTACAAAATAAATGCTAAATATTAATAGTTTAAACCGGGTGTTACGGCGCGAAATTAACCAAAGACAAAAATAAGGTTAAATGTTCTTTGTGAATGAGAAAAATATGAAAAAGGCACAAAAATCTTTGTGACAGTATTATTTTTAAATTGCTCATTCTATTGCGTTTGATATTGATTTAGTCATCGACATAGCTCATCGTTTTAGCAAGCTGAAGTGGCAGTGGGCCGGCCATATTAGCCGTAGAAGCGATGACCGTTGGGGCAAACGAGTTCTCTCATGGAGACCGCGTCTCGGCAAACGGAGTGTAGGACGCCCTCAGGCAAGGTGGACTGATGATATACGCAAGATGGCTGGCAGAAGCTGGATGCGAGAAGCCGAAAACAGACTACAGTGGCGTGCAATTGGAGAGGCCTATGTCCAGCAGTGGACAAGTATGGGCTGATAATGATGATGATAAAAAATCAAGTATACTTCATTCAATTTTAGAACATAATGGCTAAATGTTCTTTGTGTATGACATAAAAAAAAATATGAAAAAGGGACAAACAGTATTTTTTTTTACATTGCCTTTGATACCAATGCAATAGCAGACTCGGCCCCCTGGCAGTGTTTAGCATCGCCAGGCGGCTATTGTAATTGTTTAATACGATCAATGTGTTGGCGACAAAGAGTTGTCCCGTCAGAAATAGTCGCGTGAGTCACACGTCCCCGACATGCCACAGTGCCAATAGATATGGCTTATTGGCTTCCTATCAGAAGCGTGTGCTAGACAAGGGGGATGTTCCTTGATTGCGAGTGCCGTTCGTGTTTAAACAAATAATACTCCCACTATAATATACTAGACTGGAGGGGGAGCGATCCAATAGACCGTCGACCCTGCTTTCCGGCTTGAAACTAACTTATCAATTTGAAAAGATGTCAGTTTCTTCCCGATCAGTAAAATATATTAATTTGAACTGGAGACGTTTGCTTTTGACTATACTATAACTTGATCACGAAGAGAACTACATTGTTTGTGGCAGAATTGTCGGCTTTAAAGCTGAACATAAGAGCCAAGAAAGAAGAAGAAGAAAAAAAAGAGGTTTGCTTTTGTTTTTAGACTGTTCAATCATACCTGACTTCCATTAAGCCTTGTCTTATTCTACTGTATGCCTATTTGTATCTAATAGCACTTATAACGATGAAATATATATTCAATTTGATTGATTTGTAGTACTTTAGTAGAGAGGGACATTCTGTGTTCTTTTTCATTAAGTACTTACTTAGAAATCGGAAAATATTATACACTCAAAGGCAAAACTAACCGGCCATCTTATGTATTCACACATATTAGTAAACTTTGGTCACGTTTAACGCAATGCTCGTCATAAACTGACACGAATAATTATTTCCAGGGATATTATCTGTGAAAAAAAAATACTGTTAAAACACACGACAAAAACTATTAAAACCACAAACAAATCTTACTTCCAATATTTGTATCTATTGTACACGTCTCCAGATAGTGTATCCACTATGCGTAACATTTTTTCCAAACTGTTATTACCGACTGAAAACCCAATGCCGGTAACACTAAAATAATTAGCAAACATTACACCGAAAATGAAATTCATAAGCTGTCATTTGTATTTGCTGACAAAACACCTACATTACTGACAAGGCACTATTCAGTTTCCCACTGCCACTTGTGACATGGAACTAAATACTTTTAAGATATCTCTTTTTGGCACATGCCAAATTAAAAATAGACAAATACTAGATAAGATAAATATTAGCTTCTTAGCATAGTGGTTGTGCCGATTGACCAGCAATCGGGAGTTACGAGATTCGAGTTTATCTGCAGGCGTTTTTGCATTAGTTACTTTATATCGTTATTATATGCATCTGCCTCTAGGACAACGGTCGCGGGTTCGATTCCCGCCACGGACATAATGCTTTAGTGATGAGCTGAGGCATTTGTTGTGTGCATTTTGGGTTTATGTAAGTGTATCAGTCTCTGGCACCCATAGTACAGGGTATCCTAGTTTGGGGTCAGGTGACCGTGTGTAAAAAATGTCCAAATATATTTATTTATGTAGGCTATGTAGGTTTCGCAACGTTCTTATGGATAGAAGACATCGAAAAGAAATCAAATGTTATTTTAACATTACAACCGCGATGTCATCAACGAGGCATTATTATTTTTTATATTGATATTTTTTTTTCAAAAGATGACGCTACGGTGTTCAATGTCAATCATCAATCAAACCCTATTTGACCGAAACCTTTTGCAACAACTTCAATCAATATTGAAAGAAATGTCACGTTGCATTTGGCTGTAAGCGTCTGATTGAGTAAAATGAATTTAAAATGTATATTTACAGACTCTTGAAATAATATTAATTATGATAATTTGCTTATGAAATATCTGAGCCTACCTCGCTTTGGGGATAAAAGATTAGATTTATATGTAGGACTTTAATTTCACGTTACGTATTTTTTTTTGTCTCGTAAATTTCTTGTAACGAACTAAATAGAAAATGTTTGTTAAATAACAAAAAAAAAAGAACCTGGCATGTGCAACCCGTACCGCTACCGGATCGATTGTTCCAGTTTATAGAGTTGGCACGCAACTGTAAACTGCCCTCTTTACATGTTTTAATATACCCAAATAGTGCTGCGCAGGAGTCGGTCCGCGCTCCATATATCTGACCTGGCATCGTTATCGTAGGCACCTGTAGAGTTACTTTGCAAAATCGCAGTTTATTTATTTACTTTAATACTTCATGTAAGTATTATCAGCTATTACAGGACAGTAACTACATTAGTTTGAGAAGCTCTTATTAAAATACATTTGAGAATTTTACTGTAAGTATGTATATATATCTTTTATCACGAGTCTAAAAAATATATGAATAAGTAGGTAATTTAAATTAATGCTGTGAAACATTGTGGGGTATGAAAGCAAATGCGCCTAGAGCACTATTAGAAAGAAGAATTAATTTGAAGTAGCATGCAGACATGTTATTATTAAGAATGCAATATTATTTCACAAACGTGACGTGTCTTATGACATGTGAGTAAGTCATAATCATAATAAAGATGCATCCTAATTTTCTAAAACAAGCAGCATATTCATTTTTACGAAAAAACAAACCGACATCGCAAGTCAACATACTAGTAAATGTTCACTTGCAACGATAAAAATCATTTACTATCCGATGATCCCGCGGTTTGCTTTGTGATTGTCGCCAACACCGTCACATATCTGTATTATCGTCCTTATTTATGCAGATCCGGAACGCAAGGACGCCTAAATCCGTTCCACTGCTGTTATTTCCGTGCATTTTGTCTCCCGCGAGTGAATCACATGCCTCTTTCATGACGGACGTAACTCCTTGACGGCGACATGACATGATCGGGATATTAAAAATGCGGACAGATTTTTGGCACGTACCTGCGCGCGCTTTTTGTTATCCCGCGGGTTGTTTTTTTTTTCCTCTCTTTTGTTTTTTGTCAGTCGCCTACCTTTTAGTACTTACATCGCTTTTTCTATTGTATTTTTTTTTGACGTGAACGTTTTTAAAATGTCACATGCATATTGTGGGCGCGGTGAATATTTCGTTTTGGGTTATTTAATTTAGTCTTTACATTTCGTTTGTACTAATAAACCGACACTATGCTGGTTGTCATGGTGTCGATAAACAATTTAACCCTAAACCAGGCAGAGGGAATGTTAGTTCCCACCTAAATTTGAACCTTAGTCCGTTAAAATATAAGGTAAAATAAAAAAAAATACACTTCACGCCTTTTAATCCCAAAGTGGGGTAGCACTTGCTTAATAAGCAAATGCTCACGGTTCACCGAGCATATTTAACCCAACGTGACAGGGGGTGTGCCCATCGTAAAATCAATTAATTTCAGACAAACCTTCTGCCTGTTAAAGGGTTAAGGTAAAACTGTAGTCAATAAAAAAATTGCGTCTAATTTTCACTGACGCCTAATCCTTATTGGGATACCAGGCATGACTCATACATGCTACCGTCCAAACGACGAATTCTCAAGCAGAGTTGGTATTCTGAAATACGCGCATCGTCGACTCCACAAATCAACGCCAGAAGGTGTTAACCGATTTAGTGGACGTTTTCCTGGTCGGATGCGCATTAAATCATGAGGCTAATAGAATGAATTGTCGTTGCTATATGGAGCAGGACTCGGGTCAGACGCTGACGCAATCGGCAATGTGCGAAGCGTCACGATCAAACACTCCGCGCCGATCAAAGGGAACCTCCGCTAATAATCTCGATTGACAAGATCCAATAACACATAAGATTAAGCAGTGATCGCCTCAACCGGGTATCTAACTGTCACTGCTGTTTTTTTTCTCTTAAATCGTATCTCCGAATTCTATTCCCGTCGGATTAACAACAAGTTTCCTGTCTGGTGGAAAATTACCGATGACTTTTTTTCTCCCTTCGCGCCCGAACGTATGCACGAGCGCGGTACTAAGTACATCGTTTTCTACAATAAAATAGTTGGCAGTGCGGTTGAGTGGCCATCAATCTGCCCGTGCGCCGCACACACAAATCAAAATTATTGCCGGTCTTATGAAATCGTTTGTAAAGCTTATGTGTTAATAAAGAGGTATGATGATAGCGTGCACCCTTCCTCGTGCGCGTACGCAGCGCAGTTGCGTCAAACAATGAGAGCGGGCGTCAACGGTGTCACATGCGGCTCTTAGCTGTTGGCAATTAAATATGCTTATCCCGTTAGATTGCTGATGGCGGTCCCGAAATGGCGCATTTGTTTTCCACGGTACAAGCCAAAGGTCAAGTGGACATTTATGATGTTGGTGTTATCGTCACGGGATACTGGCACTACGCGGAGATGCTATCTTGACACGTCTATGTGATAAAATACAAAGCGGTGTACAACCTGACCACGTCCACACGCTCCGTCAGATTATACAGAAAACAAGTGATTGTAACCTTACAAGGAACCCTTCTATTCCATCGGAAGCAGAGCTCCTAAGGGCTTTACAGCTGTTGGCGCAACGATGTTTGGTAAATAGAGATCCTGCGTGGTTTGTATGAAAGACTCTCAATGCTTGCTAGTCAGAGTACAAGGCCAGAGTACGAGGGAGATGCACAGAGGTGTGAGACAGGGTTACGTCATTTTCGCAGGCGTCATTACTACGAAACTGACGACACCCTAAAAAAACTGATTGAATGAAACTGAATTGGAAAAGACGAAGTTTCAAAATAAACGGCCATGAATTGTGATTCATACTAAGATTTCAGGACAGTGCTCAAAGACCTCAAGCTGAAATGTGTGTTTCCAGTGATGCCTTAGATTTCACAGAGGTTGTTTTAGCCACAGTATTGTAGAACCAGTTTATAGTTTACGGTAACTCGATATCCGTGACTGATATAAGTCCTCACGTGATTTTGTCACTTTTTAGGGCTTGTAAATTAAATTTGATTCGGTTAAAATGCGAATAAGGGAAACCACTTGCCTGAAAAACTGTACTGTAATCACTTAGGTGTATACACCCAACATTTTTAGGTACCCTGAAAATCTCCCATATCGTAGTCCAGCAGAATAACAAGCTGAAGTGTTAATGGGTAGGGCATATAGTATAACGTATAACGAGTTGGCTTAGAGGTTCTCAAATGACAACCTTGAAGTGGAAAATATATAATAAAAGTACACTTATTAGTTATATTATTATTTGAAGCAAATCCGACATTTTCATTTCTGCGTTAGAAAAACACAGTTCAAAATAGAGGTAATAATAGAATATCTCTTTTCTTTCGAACAACATAGTGACAGAAATAGTTCAACATCTTGTCAGTTAAAAACACCGTACAATTTTACGTTTGGAAATTTGTTTTGTTATGAATATGTATTTAGTCTGTTATAGAAAATTGCGTCACTTGTAAGTACGTTTTATATGATGTTATGACCGTCCTATGCGAAGAATCAGACGGCAGACCGACCGCAGAACACGGATGCACCTTAATATACTTAAAATTTCATCAATATAATATGACACGTCCGCAGTTACGCAACCCTCGACAAGACCTCATACCTAAAATCGTATTGGCCATTTCGAGCGCCAAATTTCATGAGAAGTGTCTAGCGTGTTATTTGGCACTTGCCCTTTGATCGTAGAGATAGTAGACCGACCGATTGCCAACAGTGATCGCAGCCTGCCATTGTCATATTTCAACACTAAAGCTGAACACATACACACGCATTCACACTTATTTACACTCATGGGTTGGAGGGAATTCGATCCCGATATTTTTCGGGCACCAATATTCGCCAAAAAAACAAAAACTACCATCTCGGTTTGCTATACTAGGGAAGTTATTCCGTGATTTCGGCGACGATTTGATGTAAGAGTTGCGGAAATTCCCTGTTACATATATGTAAATCTGCATCGATACATCATATCTCCTGTTTTCGGGATTGGCGAAAATCAATCCCAAAATTCCGGGATCGAATTCCCTGCCGTAGTAGGTATACCGTATTCAGAAACGTCACTCGAGCCCAAACCTAAGAAAATATTAACGTTGGTCATGTGATTAGGTTCCGACTGTTTTTAATGTTTAACAGTAGGATCGAAAAACAAATAGCAAATATTGCTTTAGTTTTAAAAAACTCTGTGGTTAAACTTTATTTTACTTTTACAAACTTTTCTTTATGGAACAAACTGTTATATAAATTTAACTCACAGCAATGTCAGTATCCATCATCTTGTTTTATAAAAGAAACGGACATACATAGTCCAAAGTATTATTGTACTACTAGCTTTCCGCCCGCGGCTTCGCCTGCGTGGACTTCGGTTATATTGCGGTATAAAGTAATATTTTTGTTTTCCCGCGGGAATATAATTTTTCCGGGACAAAAAGTACCCTATTAATTAAACCGGACTTCTAACTATACGTTTGCAAAATTTCAAAGCAATCGGTTCAGTAGTTACGGCGTGAAAGCGGAACAAACAAAC
>SJJU01007108.1:0-21419 GCA_012932125.1 Conopomorpha cramerella
TGGGTGTTTATTTATATAAGTATGTATTTAAAAGAAAAAAAAATGTATTTAAGTAAGTATATTTCGTTGTCTGAATTCCATAACACAAGTGCTTTAGCTACTTAACATGGGATGAGGGCAATGTGTGTGTTGTTGTAAAAAAATATTTATTTTATTATCCCGAATACTGATTTGGGCATAGCAAAAGTTAGAACATGATTGAGCTGGGTGTCGGTTGCGTTGGCAGGTGGCAGAGGTGCTCCGTTACCCGTGCCGGCACGGGTGTGCGCGCGCGGTGCGGCTGAGGAGGCGCGCGGCGCACGAGGCGTCGTGCTCGCGCCGCCGCTACCCCTGCCCCGCACCCGCCTGCGCCGCCAGGCCGCACCTGCCCCGGACCATGCTCGCGCACCACGCTCAGGTTAGTGCTGACTGCTGGTATCTTCTAATATATACAATTTCCATGTCACAATGTTAGTTACCGTACTCCTCCGAAACGGCTTTACCGATTTTTACCAAATTTGATATGCGTAGCCTGTAGGTCTGAGAATCGGCTACTAACTATCAATTTTTTATGCATCTACCACTTGTATTTCTCCCAATACATGGGGTACAAAGGCAACTTATTATGGCAAAACCAATGTTTGCCGGGACAGCTAGTACTATATAAAAATGAATTGATGTTCGTTAGTCTCGCTAAAACTCGAGTACGGCTGGACCGATTTGGCTAACTTTGGTCTCTCAGTGGACAAGTATGGGCTGATGATGATGGTCTTGAATTATTCGTGCCAGTCCAGAGAAGGTTTAAAACGTGTATTTATTCCAATACATGTGGCACAAATCTTCCTATGGCAAAACAATTGTTTGCCGGGACAGCTAGTGCAACAATAGACGGGTCTCAATCCTGACTAGAACCCAATTGAACATGTTTGCGACGAGCTGAAGAAAGAATCCACTTCCGCCGACGATAGAAGGATTAAAATCTGCTTTGATCTGAAAGTGGCAAGATGTCTTCGAGGATGACATCAAAAAAATATTAGATTAAAAAAACTAAACTCGTCTCTCAGGATGACAAATTGTCAACAGTCAAGTAAATGACCTTGCAAATGATATACGACAATATATAGCTCATTACAGGAACGAAAATGTTGTCCTGAATAACCCGTGAAGTGATTCCTTATTTGCTTGCAAGTGGAGTTACCTACCGAACTTAACTTAAATAAGTTTACATTAGGTTGTGGCAGTACTAGTATAATGGCCAAGTTCAAGTAGACACTATGAACTACGCTGAGCTCTATATAGACCGTGTCTGAACAAAATCTGTTCTTAACAGAATCTGTCCTGCACTAAACAAACTACCTAGCACTTTCTACCTACCTAGCATTTGTCCCCGTTCAACCACCATACTCAGGTTCGTAATAAGAGCCTAACCCCATATTTATAACGGACTTTGAAAGACCGGTAGGACACTTAAACACAAATTGTTTCCTATTTTATTTGGAAAGCATTCTGTAGAATATCTAACTTGTCAGGGCCCATGATCTGTCTAGATTTTATTAAACTAATTTACCGTTTTTTTTTAGACCAAACACCCGGAAATGTTGAAAAACGGCAGAAAGCACAAGTTCTCCGTGAAAGTGAACGCCGAACAGCACGACAACTGGATAATAACAGCTCTCGACGAGTTGTTCCATCTGCGTATAGACGTCGACATTCGCACTTGGGGCATAACCATTTACGTCGCGTACATTGGTCCCAAGAATCTATCGAAGAAGTACAATTATGAGGTGACAGTGGTCGGTAAGCATAATTCGAGGAAGATTGTGTATACGCGCGGCACTCACAGCGATTTAGAAAGCGCCTCGGTGAACGTCAGCCGACGCGATTGCTTCCACTTATCCCTGGACCAAGCCCTCAATTTCCTCAGAATAAAGAATCGCCACTGTGAATCGGATAATTCTTTGAACGTCTGCGTGGCGATATCGCGTAATGAAAATGAAGAGGAGAAGGAGGACTCGCAGGACTCTTGACCTGAGAGTGAGGGCGAAGACAGGGTTTACTACGAGCCGGCTATCTTATTGCTAAGTTAAATGTTCACGGATTGCCATACGGATTATGTCAGTGAGAAGGATTATAACTGTAACTGATATTTAAGGGTAAATGTAAAAGTTTAGTAAGTAATTTTATATTCATGTTAAAAGTATATATTGTCAACCTTAGAAGAGCAATATTCAGCTCTTGTACAGCGCTAGGCGACTGATATAACACTTTCACTGTCACGCAGCGTAAACAATGTTACTTTAAGGTCTCATGGTACGAAGCCAGGTCAGGTCAGCTCTAAATCCGGAGTGAGCATTCCTCCGGTATCCCAAATTTTTTGTAATAACAAAATCTTTACACATCGTGTTACTTTTTAGCCGCTGGCGGCTTAAACAACATAAGTAACAGGAGCCTGAAGAAGTAATGGCGCTAGTGTCGAATATTTACACATACGATATCACACTATCACCCATCCCACCTTTTCGTAGCACGTCACTGAATTTCATGTTTTGTCTCAAACAAATGGTATGTCATTTACTAATCATGTCGTTTTTGTCTAGCGCCATTAGTTTCTTAGTTTATAATTGTATTACATTAGGGCTTACGTGAGTGGTGTAGACAGTGGAGAGGAATGGTGTGTTAATGTTTCTGTTAGAATTAAGATGTTGTGACCAAGATTGAGAAGATATTGCCGCGGTGGTTTAGGCATATGCAGAGGATGGATGAAAGTCAATAGACCATGGTCTATGTAAATCTATTTCGTTAATCGACTTAAATCCATCCTTCAATGGCCCGGGTGAGTAGGAGCCACCCCAGAAGGACAAACACCGACCACATCGGTGATCAACTGACTGGCAATGGCGTGAAAAGTACGAAACCGTAGTACATGTATGAAAAGATGTATGAATGTGGGTGGAGCTAAAAGGATATGTCAGGACCGTGGCATAACGGAGGTCCGTCTGAGTCTACTCAACTGAGCGACAAGCGTACTGTATATGCGTGTATGTAGGGCATTACTATATAGAGTCTATTTTTCAATGTGACGGACTAATTTGACAGTTCCTATGCGTACTACAATATGATGATTTATTCATATGCAAGTTAAACTGAAAATTGAATACCAACATCGCGTATAATATACTTTACTTGATTGCAGAAGAGCACTAAATTGTGTAAATAGGAACTGTCAAATTGGTTCGTCGAATTAAAAATAGACTAGTGAGATTTGCAAGTAATCGACTGATTGTTTCATATATTACCTACACTATCCCTAATTCCAATATATTCGCACTTCTTTGCTTTTAGTACATTATTATTTAGGCGTCTTGTAAGGAATGAGTTGCGGTGCCTTCATGCAAAGAAATATATCCGTATATAAAGTTAAAAAAATGTCACATTGGTTTTATGTTATTGGGCTGTGATATGATGGATTATGAATGTGCAGTAGATATAGTATTACTATTGTTTGGTTAAACGGTAGCCTTAAGTCGCCATTTTGAAGTTATGCTGTAAAAATGCTTATCAGATATAAGTTTACATATAAGGATTGGTATATTTGCTAAAGCTAATTATTATATTATACATACCATCGTTTTAAATGAGTAGGTATTAATTTCCGCTCGTTTCCACTGCCCTAACATGCACAAGAAAACATGTTCGATAGTCATCTGGCAGTGTCTTATGGAATCTGCAAGCCGTAATTAATATACATTTGTCACTATATCTGACAAATATTAACACCACGGTTAATCTTTAACCGTCGTATTCATAAAAAAATAAAACATTGGCTAACTAGTTGACGTATATCAACTTAGACTGGTTTATCCGTATTTGGCGTACATTGGACCAGTTTTTGAGACCTATACTAGCACTGCGTTAGCACTGTTCTAGCTTTCTGAATAACACGGTAAATGTGTAAAGCTCAAAACTCGAGTCTGGACCAATTTGTCTAATATTTTTTTTGTTTGCTCAGAAAAAGGTTCTTATGGAAGAATAAAAAAAAAAGATAAATGCACGGAAAATTAGACTAATTAGAATTTAATATACAAACCTAAGATAGAACAACTTCTGTCGGGTTCACTAGTAATAAATAATATCATCTACGCATCTCTTGTCATTGTATTATCAGAGAGCACACTCATCATATTACCTAGCTAGTTTATGAAATAGGCCCGTGGTTAGATATTCCCGATGTAAGTGATAACAAGCGTACAGATAGATTAATAAGAACTGGCACGTTCACATTACTCACACAAATGCAATTTGACTATACAGCATGATTTTAATCCGTGTCACTAAGCCATAAGGTTTAATGACACACCATGCCACGTGGCTGACATCGGAATATGAAAACAAACACTCTGTACTTGTAAAAAGTGAAATGTCACGAATGTGTTAAGATGCCCAGCTCTTAGTAATCGATCTGTATAAAAATATGTTAACAATGCAGATGACAATTCATGGCCAGTGTAAACGTACGGTTATAACAAAGAGCGTGTTTGGAATTAATATTCTTTCGGGTTATCGGACTTTATGTGTATTGTATACGTAGTATTGTATCACGTTATTGGATAAAGATGGCTGACACGTTTTTTCTGTTGTTACTCAATCAATAGAGTTCTATCTTTGTCTACCTCTATGAGAGACGTTATATTATTGAATGTGGCTATGATTATGTTCATTGTTAGCAGTAAATAATACGAGACTATCGTCATAGTTTACAATTAAAATGCAGTTTTTTTAAACACTAGGAACAAGCGTTTGACCAACATCCTACTTGAGCAGCGATGTGGTTAGTTCTAAGTGGTGTTAAGTGACTTAAGTAAAATTGAAAAATCTGCAAAATCATGTTCTGTCGCTTGTCATTGTACTGACAAGTATCTAAGAGTTATGTAATTTAAAACATAAGTAATGATTCTACTGACCGCTTTGAGAGAAATCCAAATCGATTCCTATTTCCTTAGTCTCAGTTTCAGCTGTATTGTATCTCGGAAACACTTTGCAAAATGTTTCTAAAAGACGATTTCTTTTAAGCGTTTACAAAGCGAAACTTTTGGCCTCTTTTAGGGACACGCGGTTCGTTGTGGATCACGTCGGGTGCATTTTTACCGTCAAAAACGACGGTAATGTACGGAACCTACGCGCAACGTGCCGCGTGTCCTTATTTGAGGCCTTTGGAAATTATTAAAATCTTCCGAGCGTACCGAAGAAAGTATACTTGTGTAAAATCTTCGAATCGGACCTGCTCCAGTATTTGATTTTATAATTCATATTATTGAGATTTGCTCCTATTTCGTCAAATTCATACTAATACATAATGAGCTAATACAGGATGCTACGGAACTACTCTATTAACCCAATACCCAAGCCAGAGTCCCAAAACGAAAACTAATTTCCTATACAAACTCCAACAGCCACTTGTGCTTTCTGTGTGAAGAGGGCATTGACACATACTGAAATATGGTAGGGTCTGCAGAAACAGTAGACTCCGGCTTAAAAATGTATTTCCGGAGCACCCTGTATAGAAAGCTCAATAACTGATTTAATGTTCTGGTATTTTGTCCACAAATTTTAATTTCACTCTCTTTCACAAAAAAAGTCCATCCACATACCTGTCTTCACTTACGTTAATAATTTCTATGCGTGTACCTATAAACTTTTTCATAAATTATGATAAATGTCTAAAATAAATAAGTGTATAAAGAAAATAAAATAAGTTCAAAGTTAATCACAGTTTTATTGCATTTCAAATTCATTACATACATAAATAAATTATAATAATATTTACAGATATAATTACAGGGTGACGTTTGATAATTTTTTTGAGAGTAAACGTCATAAATTATGATAAACATATCTTACAGATCCTATGATGATTCATCACTAGTCATCATTAACGTTAAAAGCAACTCCTGGGTAATCACCTCGGTCTAATTTCAGTAGTACGGTTATTTTGACCAGCGGCTAGTTGAAAATACACCCTATTCGTTGGTAGGAAAAGTCTGAATTCGACTGTCATATCACCACCTGTCAGAAAAGGTACAAAATGATAATGGACCTTGTTTTGTACAAATAAAGGTTTAATTTTGTTTAACACCACTACAACCGAACTACTGAGGTAACACTACTATATATTGCCTACTAAACTGTTATTAATATAGTATAGTTACAATTATACGTAGGTAACTACAATAAAACTGCTTACTCCCATATACTCCCACTGTTATCCCACCAGGAGCATATGCAACTGCCAACAGTTACATTTTTCAATACAGTCAGTAGCATATGCTCCATGTGGAATCATAAAATGGGAGCATAAGGAAGTAAGCCTATATTCTGAAACGGTAGTCTTATTCCGATTATCCACCCTAGAGAAACACTTCAGAAATTTAATTTAATTTTTCATTGAATGGCAGGGGGGTTAGGTGCATTTTACAACTAAACACCCTGGACGTTGTTCTTGGTAGATTATTGGAATGGTTTATTCCGAATAATCTACCCTATAAATCCATTACAGAGTGGATAGTGGAAAATCACGCGTCCAAGAATCCACCTCGTCATATAAATAAAATTTTCAATTGTATATGGCAGGGTGGATAATCGAAATAAGCCAAACGTCACTCAATCGTGTCGGGTGGGCTGGTAATGGCCACACGAGGCGAAATCATATAAATAAAAATCGGACACTAATGGAAGCTGGTTGGAACCCGGATAAACCCTAGAGACAGAAGAAGATTCTAAAATCGACTTTGAACTAGCAACAGGTCCTATCTGATCTTAAAAGTTCATGCATTTTTTAACGCAAAAAGTACTATCTGACATAGTAATACTAATCAAACTCGTATCATACTGAAGGTTTAGATAGAACGTATTGCCAGTTCATAGTCTAAATGTTACTCAAGCCGTCTTCGCTTAAGCCGACTAGACGAGCCTCCCATGAGGGTGCTCATTTTCCATATACTCTCACTAAATTCAACTTGTTTACTAAATTCAAATGTCTTGTTTTATTGAATAAATAGGCACATTTATACCGATACAATTATTCTAAAGAGAAAAGAACCAACTTTAACTAGTTCCTACTAGATGCCCCTATTTTTTTAAAGTTCCCCTCGATTTATCTGGTCTGCCGTCATCAAACCCTGATTTCCTTATCATCGGACCACATTGGAAATATATTCTTTCAAAAAATCTTCAAGATTGGTTAATAAACAACTAAGTTACCGCGAAAAAAGAAAGTATTTACTGCGTGTAAACGGACCTCGAGCAAAGGTCTTAGAAATCTCCATACAAATTAGACTATGGAGGATGTATGAAGATAGAATTTTCTCATTTTCGTTTCCCCGAATTCTCGCCACAGTAATAGTTGTTCTTATTAACGAGCTCAAAAACGTTTCGAAGATCATAGCTCGGGACCTTTTACACACAGTTTACAGTCGAATTAAGTAACCGAATTTTTTGAAGTCGCCTAAAAATAGGACTAAACAATTTGCTACTTATCAAAATAATATATTATGTCTCAAAGATATTTTTTTCTAAAGAAAGAAGGCGGTTGTTCATGTTTACAGATACATTCTAAAACATATTTCCGCAGACAAAGTTAAACTGGACAGACGGCTATTACAAAACGCGGTTTATTTTTAGGTATTTAGACCATCATTGCCTTGTTTCTTCTTCTATCTTGTGTCATTTGTTTTCTTACATTTAAGGTAAACATTTATGTATGTAGGTGGGTAGGATGAGACATAAAACAGGTTCATACATATGTACAGTAATAGGTATATGTATTATGTAAACTGTACAGCTTACTTTTCGATAAAGCTGCCATTTTTTTTTGCAAATGCTCAAGATGTCAAGTGACTGGCACGTAGGTGAATAGAAATTGTAGTTTCTGAACGATTTAGTGCAAACACTAAACGCGAACACAAAGTTTGCTTTGTAAATCGACATTTACAAAGCAAACTTTGACAACTACGTCTGATATCTGTTGTTTGCTCATAGAAGAAAGGGACAAACATACTACTACACATTAAAGTTCTGGTATAACCATAAGTTTCTACATGTATGCGTCTCTTTATTTATGTCACGAACAACTGACCAATGCCCTAGAGCCATGTGATACATGTTTTACCAGAGGAAACATATGGTATAAGATAGCTATGTAAATCTCGACCTTAGTTCTCGTAACTCGTTGGGTATGTCCCATTTCTTGTATAGAGCAAGTTTCTCTCTCTCTCACTTTTCCTAGAGAAAGAAAACGACGAACAAACTAATGTTATTCGATAACATTATGTTCTATTAAAGAAACAAGAGTTACCCAACACGTTTACAAAAACCAATTATATAATACTCCATACGAAAATTAGTTCAAACCCCAGACACCCGTAGTCTTTCTCTTTGTAAGCATTAGGTATGGAAGTTGAATTTACTTCCGGATCCAAACTTTCATAGCGACAGTTTAGATCCAGAAGTACATACAATACCCTGCTACGTCGTAAGGGACAGAAGATCTCTTGCTCTTTCACTCTGTTATCATATAGTTGTCTCATTTTATTCTATACGACAATTTCGGATTACCAGTCTTGTTGGGTTTGGAGGTTCAAACAAAACGGTGGTTGCCGCAAATGTCCGTACGGCAACCACACGTAAGGTACAAGGGTAGAGGTATACAAGTCAAAATTAATACATGTCGATTGTGAATACTATGGACATTTCAAAGTATCTACATATAAGATATAATGTCTACTATTTACTATTAGCCACAATTTTATGGATAAAATTACATAAGAACTACATAATTACACATATTGTTTGCCGGAGAGAGCTTGACGTGCGTACTCGGTGTCTATGAGTCCGCGACACACGAAGGAGAATTCTTGTACGATATCTATGAGCCGGAATTTGCTGGTCCTCTCTCTGGAAATATATTGACTCGGTGAACCACTGGTTAAACACACACCCTTCACATGGGCTTTTGACGGAGTCGAAGTTTTACAACTAAATAAACGTCGACTTTGTGTGCAAATTACGAAATTAATTTTGCACCCACAAAGACATTCTGTAGAGCTTGTCGAATAATAATAGTAATAAAAAAATAAATACACTTCACGCCTTTTAATCCCAAAGCGGCGTAGGCAGAGGCACTTGCTAAAGCAAATGCCCACATTTCACCGAGCGTATTTAACCCAACGTGACAGGGGGTGAGCCCATCGCCGTTATAGGGTTCACACACGTTGTGGTGTGCGGGTTTCATCACGATGTTGTCCTTCACCGTACGAGCGTTGCGTACATAGGCTCTGAAAAACAGTCCCATTGGTACACGTCCAGTAGTCGGACTCGAACCCGCGACCTCCCGGTTACAAGTCAAGTATCAGACCAACTGGACCACAGACGCCAATAGTAATAATTGTCTTGCAAGGGTTTCCATTTAAAAACATTGCTTGTACGTGCTCTCATGTTTATTGAATGATTATATAAAAAACCTGGAACATAAGCGCTGAGGTCAGTTTTTTGTAACCGTACCATAGTTAAGTGAAAAAGTGTTCATTAATTCAATCAAATAAGTAAACGAATAATTATGCAGCATAAATACAAACTCACTTGATGACAGCAGCTAGGAACTTGTGCTTGGCTTCGTCGTGTGCGTGGACGGTCGGGAAGCCGGGCGGCTCCAGGGCGGCGCGCAGCCAGGCCGCCGTGCCGCCCGCCCCGGCCCCCGCCCCCGGCCCCGACCTCGCCGCCGCCGCCGCCGAGCTCCATGAAGCACGGTTCATGGCCAGTAATAGCTCAGATAGTGGCTCCATTTGGTTGCGGGGTGTGGCGCCACCTGCCGGATTGTTGGTTTGAAATGTTTTTTTACGGTTCGTAATGAACAGAATATACAATGTATTGCACATTTACAAATCACTACATTTAACCCATTAACGCCCAGAAGAATACTTACTCTTTAATTAATTTTGACTTTTATTACCAAGTAATAGAGTTTGAAAAACTTGTCAGTCTCCGAGTACAGAGTGGGTGCTAATGGGTTAATATAAAACAAAGTAGCGTCCCGCCATCAAATCTTATAAATTCACCTTCAGATCTTTAAAACTACTTTACATGGATATAGTGATTCAAGAGGAAAATTTACAACAATTCACACGCAAAGCTGGAGCTATAAACAATTATTTTTTTTTGGGAATATAAACAGAAACATAGAGCTCCAATACTAACCTATACACCGCACAATGTCAACCAGCAGCCCTGGCGCCTTGTGCTCGAGGACTTGTGGTCTCTCGGCGCACAGCGCGGCCGCCCAGCGACACGCCGCCCGCGCCGCGCCCGACTCCCACAACCGGATACACTCGCAACCTGACCCGTACAACACACGTTATGCATTCGTCTTGAAATGTACATTACTCATGTTCCCACCATTTTGTCACACTAGTGTTATTTTGCATTACCCTATTAAAGTGTGAGTAACCAACAAGTGTGAATAAATACATCATCATCATCAGCCCATACTAGTCCACTGCTGGACATAGGCCTCTCCAATTGCACGCCACTGTGATCTGTTTTCGGCTTCTCGCATCCAGCTTCTGCCAGCCATCTAGCGTATATCAGTCCACCTTGCCTGAATACATACACATCACAACCTTTTTTTTTTCATCATCATCAGCCCATACTTGTCGACCGCTGGACAACATCCGCTGCTTTTTTTTTAACGTGACGGAATCTCTGCTAGATTCCCCGTCACCCGGCTCGGCGAACGTGATATGTCGGGCTCTAAAACCTCACGGTGACCATCACGCCATTGTCGTGGGGCATGTTCTTCGAAGGCACAATACCTAAAGTATTAACTTCTCGGACAGAAGTCACAAACTAACTTAACCCATTCCCTTCCGCCCTGAAAGTAAGTCCTATGTCACTAGTGTGACTAAATTCTGTCACAATGACTAATCTATGGAAATAGGAGTTACTGGTTACTCGACCGTAACAGGATTGAAAACGCGGTGCCGAATGAAGATTACGCTTCGTACGCTTGAAGGCCCATTTAGTAGCTGGATTTGAACCGATTTCGCTCAATAGTTTGTAGTCAGTTTCAAAACAGGTCGGGCTAAGAGCTCTTGACCCATGAACCAATGAAAGTGATGCAATCTATCAAATTAACTTATAGTTATAATGGATTAATCAATCGTGCTGTTTAGAGTCAAGCGATACTAGCGCCATTAGTTCACGAATTCCCTACCCTCTTGTGGGCGTTTTCATACCAACTTCAACCATTTGTCAAAATGAAAGAAATAAAATACACTTTAGGCCTTTTTATGGAAAATGCCAACTTTGCCTAGCGATAAATCGGTTAGCTCATCTTGCGATTAACTAATCGAATGATTACGATTTTATCCGCTAAGAAGCAAGTGTTGGCTAGCTAGCGGCTGGCTAGTTAGTGTCAATTCTCCTTACTCACTAGCCTATTCCCAGTATCGTATGAGCACTTGCCATTGTATAACAAGTTCTGAAATATGTATTTAGTTATTGCCATCAACCCTACAACCACTATACTCCTAATGTTCAACATTTTACATCGAAACATTTCTGGCAACCAGATGAAGTCAGGTAAACCGGTGGGCGTGGCCAAACCGATGATAAACTTTTTCGTTTTGCTGACAGATTTTCGGGCGGAGAACTGTTATTACTGTCATACTTTCCAAACAAAAACTGTCAGAAAAACGCCCAAGAAAATTCCCCATTGTTGTCGGCTGTCATTTAATAACGGGCGCTCGTAATAGGGCGACGTGTGCCCCGGCGAGCAACGTTATGATTGGACTAGGGCATACACTATTATTTTTATTGCGAGAACATTACATATCCTTACTGTAAAATGTTCTGAAATATTTAGTTATATCACTAATCGAATCAAATAAGTTTATTCCATCGTTATAAGTGCTATTACATACAGATAAAGTAGCATAACAAGTTTGATGAAAGTCATGTATGATTTGGATAACAAAAGTAAACGTCCCCACTCACACAAGTCAACCAGCTGCGGCATCATATCGTCCAACGCTGTTAGGAACTGAGTTTTCTTCTTGGTGATCTTGTGTAGCGTGACGAAGAGAGCCTCGGTGAGGTCGGAGCGCGAGGAGGGGTCGGCCGCGCACGCGCCGGCCGCCGTGCTCACGCTGTGACGCAGCAGAGACTCGCAGTGCGGCCAGTCGTTGCCGAACATTTGTACTATCTGCGAGTCATTACATTCGTTTATTTATTAAAAAAAAAAAAAAAATTAAATAAATACACTTCACGCCTTTAATCCCAAAGAGGGGTAGGCAGAGGCACTTGCTAAAGCAAGTACCCACGGTTCACCGAGCGTATTTAACCCAACGTGACAGGGGGTGAGCCCATCGCCGTTATAGGGTTCACACACCTTGTGGTGTGCGGGTTTCATCACGATGTTGTCCTTCACCGTACGAGCGTTGCGTTGCGTACATAGGCTCTGAAAAAGAGTCCCATTGGTACACGTCCAGTAGCCGGACTCGAACCCGGGACCTCCCAGTTACAAATCAAGTATCCGACCAACTGGACCACAGACGCTCGTTTATTTATTAAAGACACACAAACTTTCCCGTCATAAGAGGAAAGTACGTAACATTATATTTATTTGCATGAGAATGTGTGATTTATTAGTTCAGGTCAGTTTAGTGATAAAGCACAAATTCCCATGAAAATAAATGTAAAGTTAGACCTTTTCTTCTTACAACAGTAGCTAAAAATTAAGCTAATAAACTGTACATCAGTTTATTAGCTGTTACAATTATTCTTGACAGCCCTCAGACCAAAAACTACTAGACTTGCAATCCGAAACTGACATTTAGAATAAAGAGACAACGATATGATAAATATTCAGGAGTGAAAGAGCAAGAGATATTTATCTTCTATCCCTTACGGCGTAGCGGGTACTGTGTGTGCTTGACACAAAAATGACATTTTGAATCCAGAAGTATAACCAACTTTTTTTTATTTATCACTATGAACAAGCGTTTGATCACCATCCTGCCTGATGTTAAGCAGCGATGTGGTCTACGATGGAGCACACTTGTTCCGAAGGTACCTATTCACCCGCGACTTGAAGACCTTCAGACTGTACTGCGCAGAAAACACAGACTCCGGCAAGTCGTTCCACATCCTGGCGGTTCGCACTATGAAAGTGGACGCAAACCGTTTGGTTCGCGTAAATGGCAAATCCACCTGGTATGGATGACGTCTTGCCGTTCTCGTGGTTGTCCTTTTTTCTATACACATTTCTTGGAAAGAGAGAGCCTGAGGATGCTACGCGGCTTGCAAGTCTAGTTGTGTTTGATCTGGGTGGCAGTATTGTAGTTCTATCTCACTCATGTCACATGGCACTACACAAGAAGTACAAAATGACAGGCCGTGGAGTATATTCTAACAGATAATAAACTGTAAAAACATTTAGTTACTTAAAATTGAACATTAACTCTATACAAATACTGGCGCTTATTAAAGATATCCACACAATTATGATCGACGGAAATAGACGTGTCCCAGAAATTTAATCAGTATAAATTTGAAATCAATATACATTTCTCTTTTAATGATGATAAGACTATCACTAAATAATATCAAGTTTATGACACTTCCACATGATATTGTTTGTATGTATCATTCGAGTAATTTTATTATACTCTAACTTTTTTATATTCTGCAACTTTTCAAAACAACTTCTCAAAATTTCACACACAGAAATTGAAAGCTAAATAGTGTTTGCCTTCTCTTTCCATTATCACACATTTTGTAAATAGAGCCATGTCAGTGGTGACATTAAAGCAAAAAAAAAATAAGAAAAAAAAGTGTTAGAGTTTCATGGTAGCATGGCCACTTCACTCATGTAGTTTTCTCTTCTGTACTTTTTTCCAAAAACACTGATTTCCGTAGACAAATTTTACAGTATCTAGAATAATATCCATTTTATTCGGAGTCCGGCACAAATCATCTGCCCCCCTAGAAAAGCGCTCCAAGAAAAACATGACAAAACATATCAGTCACTGCGATTGGTTGAAACAAGGTAAGTCGCGAGATGTGTGACATAGCAGCCAATCACAGCGCGTATTTTTTCTATGTCGTTACTTTCTAGACGCGCTTGCTAGGTGTGCAGGTATATCAAAAAGAGCTTACCAAAGCAGTCAGGTCTAATCCGGAGGGACAGGGTGACGTGTTGATAGCCTTGACTGTCAGCTCGCACATCTGTTGCAGCGAGGGGCTGCAATGGTCTAGTAGCACGCAAACTGCTTGCTTCAAGACTAGAAATAGTGCCTGTGAAATGTAAATATAATAATTGTTACAGTACGTTATACACATCTGATCACCGTTATTAGTTTTATCAGCATTTAAATGTAACAATCAGGCAATACTCTGTATCTATCTCTGTATTTTTTTGCCAGGATAATAGGTAGACGTACTAACTGCCTACCGAATAAGTAAGTAACCAAGTACCTAAGTAAGTAAATAAATAACTGTTACAAACTAATATGCGGGCACCGTCCACCGTATTCGACGCGTTGAGTATCATTCGTCGCTCCGGGTACATGCTATAGTTTACTGTAAGTAAGGGTTTCGATACACATGCGAGACAGTGAAATGCTTTTGGGGCTATTACCGTAAGTAAACACCAAGCTGACAAATGTCTGAAAAGCTTTGACTGATAACAAGAATATCAATATTGCGGGAATCGCTTCAAAAGCGTGCCACTGGCTAGCATGTGTATCACAGTGCCTTATTGAACCGACCATATTCGAACACTGACAGACATGAGCACGGAATGCATTCAAGTCTTCTCTACTTTATACAAAACAAAGAACACGTACTGAATTACTAACTGATGCTTAATTTGCTGTCACAGAGGCCGAATTTTATATTTTCATAGATAATTTAATAGAGTGGAGAGACTAAACTCTAAGAGTTTGGCATACAGAGACCTTAAACACTAGAATAACTTATCCCACATTTCTTATCAAAATATAAAAAAGTATGGAAAGAATGGAACTCATACCGGCACAAGGGCTGGAATGTCAGCGTACGGGACCAACGCTGGCAATATGGTGACGAAATACTGCGCTGCGAGTGGTGGCTTGGCGACCAAGGAGGTTAGCAGTGCGGACGCCGCCTCCGCACTTCCGTTGCCTTTTGCTGGATTCTTGACCTGAGTTTGTAATAAATAACATTGATTTAATGACTGATTACCTGAAATATTTACTAAGAACTTAGACTATTTTGAACAATTTTTATAGTACTATATTACTCAAAACTCGACCCGCCTGCCAAGCGTCGCCATTATTGGCATTTTCTTCCAAAATTCCATCCGGAAATAGACGTCATGTGGCTGGTGAAGATTACTCAAAAAGGTCGCTGGTAAAAGAGAGAACTAGCTAGTAAACATTAAAAACGCATACTAATAACAACAACTAAATTATAACATCTTGTACTTAAACAAATACAGCTTTGGTCATTTTTAATGAAACGCGCACAGACATCATAACTCAATATTGTTCACCGGGTATATAGGAATATATTCGTCGCGAATACGTTCGATATAATCGAGTTATGCTCGGGTGACCTGTTATTACAAATCAGATGGGATATTTTTGTTAAAGTGCAAACAATTATGTAACTACTGATTGTTCCTACTCAGTATTAGCCTTCTTACAACCGAAAATGTCGGGCACGGAGTCCGTACCTACCTGTTGTTCGAGATCGACCTTTGTGATGTGTGCGAGTTTGTTCAACAGGTCCGTGACGTCACCGTCTGCAGCCGCCAGCGCCGCGCCCGCAGCGCCCACTAGCTGACGTTTCACCCAAGCGTCTGACGTCACTTCAGGCCTCTGCGTATGCAAAAGAAATTGACACTATTTATGGCAAATGTGTATGTATATACACTGGTGGACGTATACGTATAAAAATCAATAGCTATTTAACTTGGTCGCGTCATCGCGGGATAATGGGAGGACATATTATGTTGTGTTTACACTATATTGTCAGTTGCATTTGTGAGTGTGATGACTTTTTTCTTTTAGAATAAGAATTAGATTTTATTGATAAGAATACAAGTACAAAAGACAAGTACCTAATAATTTTCGTCACTTTTGTCATACCAATGTCACATCGTATTTTAATCGGGCACACCAACATATTATGTACTAGCTGACCTAGGGACCTGAAACGTTGCTTTCCCAATACATTTTATTAATAGTGTGTCTCTGCTATTATAGTATTATACATATAAACCTTCCTCGAAAAACTCTGTCTACTAAAGACCGCATGAAAATCCGTTGTGTAGTTTTAAAGATCTAAGCATACATAGGGACAGACGAATTTATTTCATACTATGTAATTTGTTTTTTATTTAATACTTTATTGCACAAACAGTGCAATGGGTGGACTTAATACTAACGTATTCACTACCAGTCAACCTCACAACATGGGAGAAACATAGGTACATATATACATACACTTCACGCCTGTCTCCCAGAGGGGTAGGCAGAGACTACAGATCTCCATTTCTCACGATCCTGACATACCCCTTTCGCTTCATCTACATTCATACACTTTTTCATACATGACCTCCGGTTTCGAGTACTTTTCACGCCACCTTCGGTCAGGACATCACCAATCTGGTCTTTATATGTCCTTCTGGGGCGGCCTCTACTCACTCGGCCCATTACATCACCCATATAAATCTCTTTCGTCAATCGACTTTCATCCATTCTCTCTATATGCCCAAACCATAGAAACATAGGTGCGGGTGAGTATTCATAAAGTTAATGATAAGTAGTAATACGCACCTTGACAGCCATGACAATGTCGTGTGCGAGGGGCGCGGCGAGCGCGGCGCACTCGGTGCAGAGCTTCTTGAGCGCGAGCGCGGCGGCGGCGGCGGCGTGCGGCGCGCGGCCCAGCGCCCCGCCCGCCGCCGCCAGCGCGCCCGCCGCCAGCCGCCGCCCCGTCGCCTCCATGCCGCTCAGCCAGCTCGCGTACGCGCCTAACAAACAAAACGTTAACAATTAAATTTTGATGGTCGGAGAAACGTACCACGCAGGAGGTTTTAGTCCAACATTACCATCCTCGTATTTGGCAGCTTAACATAGAAAATTGTTTCTATATTAAATGGCATTCTGAAACAAAGGAAGTAGGCGTCAAGAAAAATGTGTTCGACAAGGAACGACAAGAATCATCAAAAATAACTATAATTCACCTATAGACGACGTAGAAACACTTACCCAATGTTATAAATACATTTCTTGATGATTTCACATCATTAAAACATATTAAATCATAAGATATAAAAATACGTAGCAGGTCGCACCCGGCGAAAAAGAGCGCGGTTCGAGTTGGCCAGAATAATGATAGACACTCAGACAATCAATATGATTGACATCAATTATTAAAAATGAACTGAACTTGGGTCTCAACTTTTAGAGCCAAGTTCATGTGATAATTGACGCGGGATTTTCGCGTTACAGTGCGACATTTGGACGTAGTTACACAGAAATCACTCAATCAAAAGATCAGCAAAATAGCAGCTTGAGGTTCTGGGGGCAATAGAGAGGCGTGCTAGAAGACTCATAAGTGACAACAGGCTGTTTGATGCTCGGCTACATAGCCTAGAGCATCGCCGTAAAGTTGCGAGCCTATCTGTCTTCTATCGGGCGCATTTCGGTGAGTGTGCTACGGAGTTGCATAACCTAATATGCCCATCGCGTTTTTACAATAGGACAACCAGGAGAACGGGACGTTTTGCCGTTCTACATCCATACCAGGTGGATTTGCCATTTACGCGAACCAAACGGTTTGCGTCTACTTTCATAATCTGTGTTTCCTGCGCAGTACAGTTTGAAGGTCTTCAAGATGCGATGAATGCAATGCAATGCTTCGCGGATGAATAGGTACTTAATGAACAATTGTGCTCCATCGTAGACCACATCGCTGCTTAACATCAGGCAGAATGGTGGTCAAACGCTTATTCAAAGTGATAAAAATACCACACTTTGCCCGAAATTGAGTTAGCTACACCAGGGTGCTAAGTTAAGACATAGCAATCATATAAAAAAACACTTACATAAAAAAGTTCACTACAACCAATTTTTTATGTACCCTGATTCAATCCACGTGTATGGTGGGTCAATAGCGCATCCAACTTTAAAGCTCAATATCTCCAAAGTAACTTTTTGTGGATTGAGTCCTTTATGTGTAACTACGTCGAATTTTTAAAGCATGATAATATAACAGTTTGGTGTTTTGCGCAGGTAGCGATGAGATACAAATGGCTGCTTTATTTCTCATTTTCAAAATTATTTTTTATTTTGCTTGTATATTGTGTTAATGTGGTGATATTATTTCTGTTTTCATCAACAGTTTTATTTATTCTTAGGCAACTCTTAAAACTCGCTAGGAGTCCCCTATTTCGTTGATAAAAACGGGCTCTAAGTAATGGTGTGTTCGTGATGAAGCAAATGGCTTCTTTATTGCTCATTTTTTTTAATTAATTTTTCGCTTGTATTATTGTGTTAATAATGTGGTGAAAGTTACCGCGTTTTCAACAACATTTTGGGGACCACTAGCCAGTTTGAAAAGCCCCTAAGTAGTGGTAAGTCCAACTTTCGTTGATGAAAACAGACACTAAATAATACTGTGCTGGTCATGAAACATAATGCAGTGAACGTGTGAAAGGGGGCTCCTAGTTGATCAATTTGTTATTCCCGCGTAATGCTCCACGCAGCATTGAAATGTCATGGTCCACCCTCACGTTTCAATAGGTTCAACTTTTACACGGACTATATCTATTATGATTATAATTTCACATACAGACAAAACTTGACAAATGGAAAATAGGCTTTTAGCCCCATGGTCCCATTGGTTATATTAAAAAAGAAAAAAAAACATCACGTGACCATTTGATTGATTCGAGCATTTCTCTACGCTTCGCGCGTCGGACGGCCGTCGTTCCGGTAAAAATAAAATAAAAACTGTCTCCTCCAAGTGCAAGCAAGTTAGGTATTCGGGATAAAGTTGAAATTAGTGTAATAAAGTGGCACTAACTATAATATTTACATACCCTATGTGTTCCGAGGACAATGTAGTTTCCCAACGGTAAAATAAATGTTTCAAATCGATGCCATAGTTTCGGAACGTACTTCAAAGAAAGAAATAACAAAACTTTCGCCTTTAAGAGCGTCTGTGGTCCAGTTGGTCGGACACTTGACTTGTAACCGGGAGGTCCCGGGTTCGAGTCCGGCTACTGGACGTGTACCAATGGGACTCTTTTTCAGAACCTATGTACGCAACGCAACGCTCGTACGGTGAAGGACAACATCGTGATGAAACCCGCACACCACAAGGTGTGTGAACCCTATAACGGCGATGGGCTCACCCCCTGTCACGTTGGGTTAAATACGCTTGGTGAACCGTGGGTTGCTACTTGCTTTAGCAAGTGCCTCTGCCTATCACTCTTTGGGATTAAAGGCGTGAAGTGTATTTTTTTTTTCGCCTTTAAAATAAATAACACGTACCTAAACACTCCAAAGCAGTATTCAACTGTCGACTGTCATTGGTTGTGTTTGCCGCGTCGACAGCATGTTCCAGCATTGTGATTAGCTCTGGCGGCGTGTCTTGGTGTGGCGCCGCGTCAGCTAAAGTGAGGAACACGTGCAGTGATGCTTCTCTCCTAGCTTCAGTGGTTGCTTCGCGCCACGAGGTCTCCACTAGCGACCAGCTCCAACGGCTCAGGATGTTGTAGCAGTACATCTGTGGGTTACATATTGTTATAATTCAGACGGTTCCTAGGTGGTCCCATGATGAGAAAATCATTGATAAAACGAGAGGAACTTTACAAAATCGTACTGGCCGGTGACTAGTACTGGTTAAAATCGGTTCTTTTGTCTTTAAAATTATTATTACTACTGCATATGAAACTACAAAAAAAGCGTAAGTACCTGTAGGTTTTTTTTGCGGTCTGTGTTTAAATTTTTCATTCATAATGTTAATTTTGAAAATCTGCTTTTTCTAAAATGCGTAAGAAGACTCTTTTTTTAATATTATTATTAACAAGCGCTTGACCACCGTCCTGTCTGAAGTTATATTTAAGCAGGATGCGATGATCACGCGATATAGCGCGAAGCGAATATCTGCATTTGGCTTAGTGTTTTCGTACATATAAAATGCAATAAATACTTACAACAGTGTCGGAAACGTCTTGTCTATAACACCGAAGTAATTCGGCGTCGTCCCTAGACAGGGCATCCTCGTTTGGCGCCTCGCATTTCGCGATGAGTATGTTGAAGAGGCGGGAAAAGAACGCCGGCCATAATTGATCCACGTCGCCTGTGTTGTCTTTTAGATATAGGATCTCGTCCTGAAAAGGAACTTTAGTTAATAATATAATTTAGGTAAAACAAGCATTAATATACTATGTGGAAGGTACTGCCCCCATCTATAGGTTGCGGAACAACCTGTATCAATGAGGTGCAGCCGCAACTCTGTGCAGATGATCGACGTCTACGGCACGTAATGATCAATGTGAGATGTGTGTGCGACATAAATGCGTTACAGTGAAAATGTGACAATTGTTTGAAATGTATAAAAAATGTATAAGAGAAACATTTAAATGCTGTTTGCAACCAATTCTATATTTGATGAGTTTTTGAAGTAGAAGATAAAGCAAATTCCATGCACATTGTACATTGACATTTTTTCATTCGATTTTGTGTTTTATCGATTCTTATTGAATTAATATTACATATTTACATAATAATATTGATGATATTGTATTAGAACTAAAATTATGAACTAAGTAGTCACTGGTACCAGTCACTGGTCGGAAAACGGAAGCATAACGCTTTCCGAGGGAGCTCTCCAGAGAACGGGCAGCAGCGCTCTCTGTGAGTTAAACCACAACACCACTGCGATCGCCAACCCGCCTGCCAAGCGTGGCGATTACTGGCATTTCACCCTAAATGACGGATATCATTGGGGGAGGCCCTCGTCCAGCAGTGGGCGTTATGTGGCTGATGATGATGATGATTGATGATATTGACTGATTTAGATACGTAACTGCTTATTAATTATTACATTCTAAGAAAGAATGTATCTACCCACACACTTATTGACCAATAACGGAACTATCGAACGACTAACTTCGTTTAAAAAACCAACACAAAACGCACGTCACTAAAATTGAATGGAATAGAATAAATAGGACGTCTAAATCTTGAACGCCATACATTTTTAAACCGTTATTTCCATTTTGATGACACAGGAAGTGTCATGAAAACTGATAGACTACTTTCTTACTATTTACTACTTCTTACATATTTTTTTAAATAAAAAAAGAATAGGTATATATTATTTTAATATAT
>SJJU01007108.1:21511-42050 GCA_012932125.1 Conopomorpha cramerella
AAAACATGAACCCTGTTAGGGCACTGCAAATAAAGTAGGAATAGTTGTACTTACATCTAATATAAAAAATTACACAAATAATTCCGTGAATCTACTGAATCCTATGTCCGTCTCCTGGTTGTAAGCTACCGCCTCAATAATTTTCAGCCAAATCGGTTCACCCGTTCTTGAGTTATAAGTGATGTAACAAACACAACTTTCTTTTATAAATATAGATTTCGTCTAATTTGAGAGATAGGATAGTTTATATCTCTCTATTTAAAAAGTGACATCCACTTCTGGACCCAGGCCCTGGAGGTTATGACAGAAACGTCTGTCGGGTCCACTAGTTTCTATTATAAAAAAAACTCACCTGCAAAGTATACCACCAAGGGAATACAAGCTGCGACCTCGTCTCGTGTAACGGATAATGTCCAGGTGCGGCTTGGCACATCAAGAGTACTTCTAGAAATAGTTTGGCACCTTCGTGGTTCTGCTGCACTGACGTCACAATAGCACGGGAATGGTTGTCTGCTAGTGACACTGCACATGTCGCTATAGCTGATAGGAGCTCCTGGAAAGATTTACGAATTTCAGATGGTGTTTAGGTTGTAAAATAAGTAGTAATGGTATCTGTGTTTGAGATGGTGTTTAGGTTGTAAAATAGTAATGGTATCTGTGACTGGTGGTCAGCAGTGGCGTGCACTGGCATTTACGACAAGGTAGGCAATAATCCCCAAGGATTGACACCTGTGTATAGGTAACTTGTCATTACGAAATAGAGGTAATAACTATAACACAGGACCTTCGTTAGCCTATGTCGTGAGTAGAACAAAAGAAGAGTCTACAACTCTATTATTAGGTCAGGTAGCCAAAATACTAAGGTAGGCAGTGTCTTTTTGCCTATATGGTGTGCACGCCACTGGTGGTCAGCCAGTTGCTTAACACTGTCGTGGACACTAGATTTAAGACAACAGAAGTTTTCTTGTTACTACGTCGAAAGGTATGTTGTATTCCCGAAAATGTCAATAATTCCTACTGTATACCCACCAGGGCCTTCTAGGCCCGTTATTGGATTATTGGAAGTCTAGTATCATGCTTTATACATCCCAGACCAGCACGGGGCTAACAATATTATTGGATAACATTAACCTAACCATAACCTACAGTTCATTAGCATTTACAATATACTCAACAGACAGTCTGTAATTTTGTAGTTCTATCTTCATTCGTTTGATAAGTGATCAGAAGAAGAGATGTAAAGAATAACAGACAATCAAATATATTCTAAAATATAATTAACACTTAATGAAAAGATCGAGTCCAAAGACGGGCAACCATAGACTTGATAGTAGGTTCACGTCTTTTGTTTCACACTATCTTTGACAGAGAGATTTTTTTTATATACTCTTATTGTATACTCACTTCATTATAAGAATTCGGCACGTTATCCCTCTCCAAAACAGTTCGGGCGAGTTGCGCGAGCGCAGTGATGATCTGCAAAGCCGCGGTGGGATAGCGCGCGGCGTCCGGGCCGGCGTTGCACACTCTTATAGCGTTCAGCGACGTCTCGCACGCTTCTAACGCCGTGTCGCTTATCACTTCGTAGTGGCTGTTGATTTGGTGACATTTTCAGATTACTATTGAATTGGTTCGGAGGTCAGTCGTCACTAGGTCAACAATTTTGAAAATTCCTCGTGTAGAGGCGAAGCGTACACACATCAAAAGTGTTTAGGGATCAAGTACATATTAGAAGATTGGAATCAAGAATATTTTACAAAAAATGAAATCATTCATAATTTATTCAAAATATGGTGATAAGTTATTGATACAGGCATGGGGAATTAGGTAGGAGACCAATGCAGAAGATTAGATTTGATTTAAATAAATTATATTTTTTTTTAGAGCTAAAAATGTTCTTGATCCCTAGACACTTTTGATGTTTGTATATATAAAACTAGTGGACGGCCCGCGATTTCATTCGCGTAGTTTAGTAGTACCTGCATACCAAATTTCAAGCGTCTATCTTGAGCCGTTAAGATTTTTCATACAAAAGAATTTTCCCGTTTATTGCCGTTCCCATGGGAATTTCAGGAATTCCTTTCTTAGTGCACCCCTAGGGTACCTAAGCTATGTCCGTACCAAATTTCAAGTGTCTACGTTTAGCCGTTTGGGCTGTGCGTTGATATGTCAGTCAGTCAGTCAGTCATTCAGTCAGCTTTTCCTTTTATATATTAAGATACTCACGAGTATATGACTTCAACGACCTTAAGCAGGGCATGACAGATTGGCAGACGATCAGTGAGCGAGCTGCTCGTGCCCTCTTCTCTGACGTAGTTCTCATCGGCGTTGAGGGTCATCCAGCTGGACGAGCACAGCGCGGCAGCGCACCACGTCATCATTGTCTCGTCTGTAGGTTGGCCATCACTGTGAACGATTGTAGGTAAATATGAATATGCCGCGCGATGTATTATACTGTATATAAATATACTATATGTAATATACACTTTATTCCGTACATCAATAAAAAATCGCAACATCGTGATGAAACCCTCACACCGCAAGGTGTGTGAACCCTATAACGGCGATGGGCTCACCCCCTGTCACGTTGGGTGCAGCAAGTGTGTAGCAAGTGCCTCTGTCTACCCCTCTTTGGGATTAAAGGCGTGAAGTGTATTTTTTTTTTATTCAATAAAAAATTGTTTTTTTCTGTTTTGGTGTGAAAAAATACTCATAGCTACTGTTTCTCAGGCATATTTTACAGTCGTGCGTCTCTACAGCGCCGGAACTAAGGCACTAATAGTATCGTTGCAGAGATAAGTCACACGCGCGTTCTTTGAGCACGTGCTGTCAGAGCGTCCACCGGGCTCCGAGTTATTTTACTCTCTCGAAATACACATATCTTTGATAACTCATTCTCTAGTAAAAACCACGCCAAGCGTACGAGTTACCGGCGAGAGACGCCACTGTAAAAAAAACCATGCTCGGGAATAACAGTGAAATCGAGAACTAAAGATTTTTGTAGTACTGTGTAATAGTCATGTAGGAAATAAGACTATCAAAAATTCCTGTCCTAAAAATAAAATACACTTCACGTCTTTTAATCCCAAAGCGGGGTAGGCAGAGGCACTTGCTAAGCAAGTGCCCACGGTTCACCAAACATATTCAACTCAATGTGACAGGGGGTGAGCCCATCGCCGTTATAGGGTTCACACACCTTGTAGTATGCGGGTTTCATCACGATGTTGTCCTTCACCGTACGAGCGTTACATTGTGTACATAGGCTCTGAAAAAGAGTCCCATTGGTACACGTCCAGTATCCGGACTCGGAACCCGCGACCACCCGGTTACAAGTCCATTATCCGACTAACTGGACCATAGACGCTCTGCAGCAGTTACTTTATATTATAATGTGCAGGTGTTAGTTTTGGAACTGAGTATCTTTAATTTGATTCCTGCACTTGGGGCGTATACCAATAATTACAATTACATTGTTAAAGTTACTTACTTATAGACTGTCTGGAGGTATCTAAGCATATCATCTAATACTGCAGGACAAGCTTGCTGCAATGCTGTACGATTCTTTATCCGCAGCGTAGTACCCATTGTCATACTGTTGAACTGGAAAAAATGTAACGGAAATTTAATAAAGAGCTGTTAATATTAACTATTTTGAATTGTTTTATCTCGTTTTTTCTCTTTTCCATCACACTTTTCTTTTCTGTCATTTAGAATTGGCATTTGCTAGAGTAAGAAACAAGACTGCACTGAGACTACGCACTCTATGTCCCTCTTTCCAGCGCTGCCGTCTTTGCGGCACTGCAGTCAACGCTTGACGCCCGCAATGTTGAAAATAGGTGAGCTAAGAGCACGTCCATGCACCACCCCGCAGTTAATTCCTAAGTAGAGGGCCTTGATGCGCCGGATCATTTTTGACGGCACTCCTCTACCACTCAGGCTCAAGCCTCCATATCGCATTCCAGTCCACGGTGTCAAAGGCCTTTTCAAAGTCCACAAAGGCCAGATATACTTCGGACTGCCACTCAACACACTGCTCTATTATGATGCGCAAGGTGTTCACGTTGTCGGAGCAGGATCGTCCAGGACGGAAACCGGCATGCTCCAGTCGCAGAGTCTTCTCGATCAGGGTAGACATAAGGTTAAGTAACTACTTACACGCTAACACTTTTGCTGCAGAGGGCAGGAAAGTTATCCCGCGCCGCACAGGGGGTACAAAATGTCTGCGGAGCGAACGCGATTGGCCTTCAGCATCTCAATGTTAATGTTGTCAATCCCCAGAGCTCTATCAGATTTAATTTGTCGCTTCGTAGGAGGGGTCGTGGGGATATTTAACATATTAACAGACTTTTGAGGCCGCTCCTGGCATAGTAGAGGCAAACAATGTGCATCACTGTTTTACTGCAGACAAAAGCAAAATGAATGTAGTGAAATCAGCAATGCAAATGAGTTTGCCTCTATGATGCCAGAGTGATGCAACTGTTAGAGTGTTGTAGACTTAGGTACCTGATGTCCACATGTTGTAGCAAACTTAGAGGTTTAATAACAGACAATAAAAACATGTAACTTACCTCCTCGGGTATTACAGTGAGTATTTCTAACAGTAAAGCCATATTGGGGGCTGTCGAGAAAGGTGTTAATATTGTGACTAAATCAGCAGAACCTTGCTGAAGTATGAAAGCTGCAAGCTGAAAAAAGAAGTTAAGGTATTGAGTATATTTTGTTTTAAATAGACCTCAAAGTCAAAGCAAGTTAAAGAGTTGGTGGTTGTTGGCCCTTTAACTGGCCTTACATGCTAAATACTAATATAAATATCTCGCAAAAACTCTTGAATTAATTGTGGAAGTCCAGAGGAGGTTTATATAAATATATGAATTTTACCACTATTTCTTTCAATAATACTAGTCAACTTAGTGTTCATGACAATTCCTATAGCAAAACAAATATTTGCCAGTACAGATAGTGAGTAATAGAGATCAAAATCAGGCATCAGTATTAAACAGGCATAAGTGTTTCAGCAGTAATATGTGGAAACACTTATGTATTGATATGGAATCTAACAGAATTTTATAAAACATACTCTGACCAGTGAAAATTACAAAGACACTCAGACTATTTTATACATTTTTACCAAAAATATAGCTATACTAAAACAATATCTTGGGATACTTACACCAATACACAACCTATTCAAAATAATTTTAGGCCCATTAGCATAAGCTAAAATAGTTTGTATGATTTTATTTTTTAATTCTTCATAGCTTTCTGGAGGAAGCTCATGCCAACATCTGAGTAATTTTGTATGCAATGTGGTTGCTGCAAAAAACTGTACTTCTGTACCCTGTAAAGATTAAAACATGTTTAGAGTTACAATCATTTATGAAGAGTTAATGTAGCAAAATGAATATGTGGAGACTGTGACAAACTGATAGCCTACCTCTCTATGAGACAGGTGTGAAGTGTAGGTATGCAACTATGTATGTTACTATGTATTGTATATAGGGTATAAGCCTAAGTAGTACCCCACTATTACTACTACCCTTACGGGTCCTTCGAATGAAGCTGAATTATAGACACATCTTTCTTGTAATAGTTCAAGGACATACCTTGGTAGACTGAAGCAGTTCCCAAACGAAGCTCCACGCCTCTGGGCACCTCTGTGCAACCGTCAACCACTGATGAGCTTGCGCCCTCTCATTCTGCTCACTGTTGTAGAATACTGAAACTGCGTACTCCAAGTTCTGCACGGTGAATTCCATCTCCGAAGTTTTTATTTATAAATAAACAGATCAGATGTTTTCACTTAGAGGGGAAAGCAACCACCACTAACACACCGCACAATAATCACTCAATAGGAAACTCAGTGCACGTGTTAGTAATTATATCTGCATTTTGGCTTTGTCAATAGCGGTAGGATGGTATTTATATTGCAATTTATGTCGAAAATCCCAAAATATTTTAGAAATACATTTTGACAATACCTCGACGGCAATACATCTCAGGATAACTATATACAATTGAAATGTCGTAAGTTTACGGCGATATGAAGAGTGCAGACGATGCCGTGTGCCAGAGAGGAAAAGAGAAAGAAATAGTATTATTGACGAATGTGGATGTAGATATAAATTAGTAGCACTATAGGTTATGAGAATTGACACCAATTATATGTCAATATCTTTTGACACATTGACACACAATGCGTTCTTTTCCACTCGTTCGTCGTTCGTTCATTCCGAGCAGGTCCGGCTAACATATAGCATTAATTCATTCACTCACTCAGGCACAACAAAACGCAAGTTGGTGGTTGCACGCATTGTTTTCTGTAGATTTTTCATAAAATTGTGGATTTTCTTTTTCTAACGTCGCCATGAAGATAGAAGAAGTAAAAAGTACTGCCAAAACGCAGAGAATATCAGCTCACAGTCACGTAAAAGGGCTGGGTTTAGATGAGAATGGTGTGCCCATTCAAATGGCAGCCGGTCTCGTGGGCCAAGAATCTGCTAGAGAAGTAAGTTTTGGTATTACCGGAATAAAATTACCTTTCTAATATGTGTTTCTGGGATATTTACAGTACATACATAAGTTGTCTTACTTATTGCATGAATAATCTGTTTATCGACCAAACTTATAGGTTATGATGTTGCTATGGTGATAATCTTTGTTTTATTTAGGCTGCCGGTATCGTTGTGGACATGATTAGGAGCAAGAAGATGGCTGGCAGAGCATTGTTATTAGCGGGCCCGCCTGGAACAGGGAAGACGGCCATTGCACTGGCTATAGCTCAAGAACTAGGAAACAAGGTAAGATTTCCTTTCTGTATTTTATTTACATTAATACATTAAGTACTATGTAGATAAAAAATCAATGATAATTGAAAATAATCATAATTACTTACCTGATAGAGAGAAAACTAAATTTGAAATATCAGTACATAGGTAATAGTAATAATATCCTGAATGTGATAAGGGAAAGTTGCGGTTTGAAGGAAGACGTAGTGACCAAGATTGAAAAGGGCATGCTTCGGTGGTTTGGGCATATGGAGAGAATGGATGAAAGTCGATTGACGAGAGAGATTTATATGGGTGATGTAATGGGCCGGGTGAGTAGAGGTCGCCCCAGAAGGACATATATTGACCAGATTGGTGATGTCTGA
The DNA here is from genome assembly GCA_012932125.1 of Conopomorpha cramerella. Classification (NCBI taxonomy): domain Eukaryota; kingdom Metazoa; phylum Arthropoda; class Insecta; order Lepidoptera; family Gracillariidae; genus Conopomorpha; species Conopomorpha cramerella. Next base: position 28,662 of record SJJU01007108.1, read on the forward strand.
CTGAAGGTGGCGTGAAAAAGTACTTGAAACCGGGAGGTCGTGTATGAAAAGAATGTATGAACATGTAGATGAAGCGAAAGGGGTATGTCAGGATCGTGACAAATGGAGATCTGTAGTCTCTGCCTACCCCTCTGGGAGACAGGCGTGAAGTGTATGTATGTATGTATCCTGAGAAATTTCACACATGATAATCTGACATGCAACTAGGGCACGCTGTAGTAGGGTTTGCCAAAGGCTGCATGCTTCAGCTCATAACTGAATCAATACATTGATAACGGGTGTAGAACCCACAAATATGGTCCTAAAGGCAAGATGCCCTGATTGCTAGTCTGTTGGTCACCATAATAAAAATTCTGAGTAATATCATATTTATCATAATTTTCAGGTGCCATTTTGTCCAATGGTAGGAAGCGAGGTGTACAGCACAGAAATAAAAAAAACGGAAGTTCTAATGGAGAACTTCCGCAGAGCCATAGGACTAAGGATTCGAGAAACCAAGGAGGTGTATGAGGGAGAAGTTACAGAACTGACTCCGGTCGAGACTGAAAATACTGCTGGTGGTGGGTATCATACACTTGACATTTTTCAAAAAGACATGTCACTCAACTAGAAATAAAAACATAAAAAAATAAATAATGGAAATGTAGAGATTTAAAATTATAGGAAAAAACATATCTTTGTAGTGGATATTTAAGAAATTTAACCTTTCCATTATGTCAGATACAATTTTTTATATGCTAATACATCATTTAACATGTTGAGGTCTAAATATAAAATGTTTCAATTATCATTAGGCCTATCAACAAAATCACACAGTGCATCTTAGTAATACTTATTGAATGAACTAAAATAATTATATCCATTTGATTTCCAGGTTATGGCAAAACTGTTTCCCATGTTATCATTGGTTTGAAGACTGCAAAGGGTACAAAACAGCTGAAACTTGACCCTACCATCTATGAGGCCATACAAAAAGAGAAGGTTGAAGTTGGTGATGTCATCTACATTGAAGCCAATTCTGGAGCTGTTAAGAGGCAAGGAAGGAGCGACACTTTTGCTACTGAGTTTGATTTGGAGGTAATTTTATCAATTGAACAATAAAAAATACACATTTTTTAAGCCCAAAGCGGGTGGGCAGCAGGTGCTAAGCAAATACTAAGTGTGTTATATGGTTATGGTTCACTAAGTGTGTTATAGGTTTTACACACCTTATTGTGTGGGGTTCATCACAATGTTATGCTTCACTGTACAAGTGGCTCTGAAAATAAAACATATTGCTAATTCTATGATATCTTAATTCAGGCAGAAGAATATGTTCCATTGCCGAAAGGTGATGTTCATAAGAAGAAGGAGGTAGTTCAAGATGTGACTCTGCATGACCTCGACTGTGCCAATGCCAGACCTCAAGGTGGCCATGATATCATGTCTATGATGGGACAGCTCATGAAGCCTAAGAAAACTGAAATCACAGGTAAAGTCTTTAATATGTAATCTCCTGTCTGTGGTACAATGAATTATGTGATTCAGTTGTGGATATTTTATTTTCTTGTATACCATGAGCCATTACGGTATAAACTATAAGCAGATGCATGAAGAGTATCTCACACAGTTGTGGCATCTCTTATTGGTCTCTGTCAATATCCCATGTCCCTATGTTATTTACAAAAAGGATAGTTTATTACGTTTTACTGCCATATACTTTTTCGAATCTGACAGTAATTGAAAAATACACCTTCATCAGGTGAACATATTGTCAAGTTATACATAAGGTAAAGTGACTTCTAGAACTTGTAAAACTGCAAATTAGAACCTGTCACATTTATACTATCCCACCACTTTATTTTCAGATAAACTCCGCAAGGAAATCAATAAAGTAGTGAATAAGTACATTGACCAGGGTATAGCTGAGCTGGTGCCAGGAGTGCTGTTCATTGACGAGGTTCACATGCTTGATATTGAGACCTTCACATACCTGCATCGGGCACTAGAGTCGGCTATAGCTCCTATTGTCATATTTGCAACTAACAGAGGAAAATGCAAGATAAGGTTTGTTACGTTGTGTCTATACTAATATTATAGAGAGATATGATTGAGTTGCATTAAATTGACTTTGCATATAGTTCAAACATTTAAAAAAAAGTTGACTAGCTACACTCTGTTGACATAGACAATGTCATATTTTTTCTTTTAAATTAGGAATTCTTACTAAAGTATGATGACAGCCAATATGTAAAAATGTATTTATTAGTACCTTATTGACCATTTCACTGTCAAGGTCGTCAGTTGGTACCCATTTAGTGGCAACCTTCGACCACCTGTCTGTTGGCAGATAGCTCATATATCCAGCCCGGTCCCATTTCAGTGATCAAAAGAGACTGGAGGGACCTAGCTGGGTATTGTGTGCAGTGCATAGTTGGTTGGGCAGTGGGACACTATAACAGTCTAAGAAGAAAAAAGTACCTTATTGCAGTGTAAATTACCGCCGAGTAAATTATTTATTTATGTAAAGAAACTTTATTGTGCTTACAGGGGAACCGAGGACATAATCTCGCCACATGGCATTCCATTGGATCTGTTGGACAGACTGCTTATCATTCGAACCTTGCCATACAACAAAGCTGAATTGTTGCAGGTAAACTACTAAAGAGACATGATTACTCTTATCCATTTATTTTTATATTGAGTCATATTTTTTCTTGCTTTCTGTATAAATGATGTATAACAAACGTCATATACCAAAAAGAACAATGAATACTTGAAACAAAAACTAACTTTACCATTCTATACAGATCTTGAAACTACGAGCGTCAACTGAGGGTATTGCAATCGAAGAAGAGGCACTTTCAGCTCTGGCCGAAGTCGGTGCCAACAGTACGTTAAGGTAAGAATAATACTTAACTAATCCTTGTACGTACGACCGTTACGATTAAATGTATGTATATACAGTAGTATGTCCAAAAAGTGGCGAAAACATGTAAGGGCGTTGTAGAATCATCTTTGAAGATTTTTGTGATTTCATAGAGATACGTTCTTATTTCCAGTTGAGTAATCGTACATTTCTTAATAAAAATATAACTATTACAATGCTATCCAAGTTTGTTGTGAAAATGTCATTGTAATATTTGGAATGCCTTTAAAACACTGTAACGCTACGTCCTCAGTGAACAAATTCAGCGCCATCTGGTGGCAAGTAGCATAATTACATAATATCGATCTAGTTCGCAATCTTCTTTATGTCGTGTTTAGAATTAGGAAAACCGTCGATGAGTTATTTACAATTGAGCCCTTGAACAGATACGCGGCCCAGCTGCTGACCCCCGCGGCCCTGTCGGCGCGCGCGGACGGCGCCCCGCGCATCACTCCCGCGCACATCCGTGACGTCAGCGCCATATTCCTCGACGCCAAGTCATCGGCACGTATACTAACGCAGAACGCCGACAAGTTTATGAAGTAGGCAGTAAGTCCTTAGATAGATGACAAGAAATTGTTGATTTGACACGAAATACGGTTCTAATCTTTTTATTTCTCGATTTGCCATCAATCATATTGTTGATGAGGCGTTGTTTTATGTAGGTACTTTGGTATATCTCGTTAGAGCGCGCTTCTGTTTGAGGTATTTGTGAATAATATTGGTGTCTGATGTGCACTTCATATCAGACACCAATATTATAGTAGGACAGGTTAGGACAAAAGTTTTGTTGTCAGGTCGAGTTAACAGTGCACCTATAGTTTTAGAAATATTGAAGCGCCCTTTCATATTTTTTTCAGTACTTACATAACTGTTTTGTTTTACTTACTACACGGGCCTAAATGTAATTATGTTTATTTTTAATTTTATGCTGGTCATAACGTTAATTGCTCGCCACCAATATTTTTACTTTACATATTTTGCGTACATGTAAACCGTTGTACCTGTACTTTATTGAATCTAATTCAACGTAACATAATTTAGATTTAATTGTGATACGATACATTCTCCTTTATGGTCCTAAAGGAAGTAACTAGGAATTCTTTTTATTTTAGTGCTATAGAAACTGTTTTAAGTTCGACCAAATGTATTACAATTAAGTTTAGTCATATGATTGTATAATAAATAAGTCTTTATTTTATAAAAAGAGTCTTAATTCTAATTGGTAATACCTAAAATTATTTACATTACTAAAAAAAATAACAAACACTTTGTTGTAGAGCAACATTTTAACAATGTACATTCACATAGTTCTAATACTGGATGCTGGCATTTGATACATCAAAGTTAATTTTTAGAGATCTAGAAACAAAAAGTATTTACACCGGGTCTTTTTATGCTGGTACGGGAGTAGAATAGGAGTTATCACTAGTTGGTTTAGCAGTTGATGGCGGCGGGGAGAATGTGGGAAGGTCTAGTCTAGGCGCGGCTGTATGTCTGTACAGCGCTTCGAACTGTAACTCCTCGGGGTATGAATGGGAGCGGATCTTCCGATCTTCTCTTCCACTGCTTGGGTATACTATGACTATCTTCTCCCCTTCGCTGCTAAGTGCTACAGGAGGCAAAGCCGTACTGGTGGTGATGGTCGGTCCTGGCACGATTTTCAACGCTTCCAATGGCACAACACGAAGTTTCTCACTCCCCGTGGTAGATGGCGGCACCGTTGTTGTAGTGGTTGTTGTTATTGTCCTGTCCAATATATCTGGATCTTCAGGTGACTCTTCCGAACGCTTCTCCGGAGGGCCAGCTGTCCTCAGAGTCTCGATCTTCGCTTCTAACGTTGGCGTTGGCACTGGTTCCGAACTTGTTATGTTTATAGATTCAGTGGGTATATAAACTGATGTAGGCTTCGGCGATTCTCTGGATCCGAATATTGGTAATCTGGGCGCGTAAGCCGAAACTAAGGGCAGTAGCGTATCCCTAGCGTATCTTTCTGCTCGCGATATGAACGATGCCAATCTCGAAGGCAAGAACTGTACAGCGAAACCTGTTTCTTCTTTCTCATTCGCTTTATCATGGGACATTGCTTCGTATGTGGGTGTTGTGGACATGTCGTAGTTCTTGGCTCGTCGGGACTGCGTTGTAGGCTTAGGTGGGTTAGTTGGTCTGAGCAGTGGTTCGGATATCTCATGGTGGTCGTGGGAGTCTGCCCTTTGGCGGGGTGTTTTCTTGGAGCGTGGCCTTAGAACTGGTTCGGCGATCTCTATGATACCGCTGGGCGCTGTTTTAGTGTTTGTGACTCCGAATGCTCGACCCGTGTCGCCGGTCCACTCTGAGTTGTCAACTAGGACGAATTGTGCTCGCGGCACGTCTTCGGGCAGTTCATTGTCTTGAGGGTCCTGAGCTGGAACTTGCGTTGTGTTTATGCGGTAGTCTTTCTCTGCTTTCGTTGCATTCGAAGCGTCGGTCTCCTGAAAAATGTTAAGCTGTTACCGCCTTTTCTGCCGTTTCTCTTAGTCCTCATTTAGGGATAAGCGACGCTTTACAGAGAGAGAGAGAGAGTAAACGAGGCCGTACAGTGAGCGAAATACCATGTTTCAAATAAATATTAATAAGGTATAAGTAGTAAGAACTAGGGGACGGGACAATAAAACGTATTCAGATGTTTATATAAATGGAATGTTACCTCTTCCACCACGCAATCCCCGGGATACAGGGGCAATTCAACTGCTTCTTCAGACTGTAGCTGTAATCCCTTCTTGCAGAAAGATGACCTTAAAAAAATACATGCATGTAAGTTAATTTTTGTGCAGCAGTGGGACAGCCTTGATTTAAGATGAGTTTTATTTTGTAAAACAGTAGTTTAAACGTTTATCTTCTCGTAAGTATAGTTAGATACAGTATAATATGGATATTTTGGCGCGTAAATACTGATTATTCAGTCGCCACTCCTGTACCGTGCCACGCCACTTTTTTGGTTTGTTGACGCTGGTCATGTTATCCATTAAAAAAAGGATTATTGGCTGAAGTTATACTTGCTTCGTTCTAAGAAGCCCATTCATGTGTTTCCTTATTTCACCGTAGCACGTTGCGTTGGCGTTAAGTGATTTGACACCTGTGAAATGTCGTCTGTATTCGGTGTCAAATTTTTTATCCACGCGACTGAAGATCCTATTAGTTCAATTCAATTCAATTAATTTATTTTGCTCAAAATACAGGTTTTGGTCAGGTTGGTGGTAGAGTTTAGTTTAGTTAGTTGGAGTGTATGTGTATTATGCGTTGCAAACTAACGTCTTCCCGAAGCTGTCTGCTATGAGTAGCTTGTGCAGCGGCATGGCCCTTGCGCCGGCGCTCAGCCAGCCCGAGTAGGCGGCGTAGTGCACGGTCGCGCGCAGCGGCACGCCCAGCGCCGGGTGGGGCACCACCATGTGCGTCCACCGGGCCCGACCGCCGCCCGTTGATGCGCCGCTCTCGGAACGCCTGAATGGACAATGCAGCAACAATTACTAATCTGCTAATCGTATTGAGGTTTTACTAGAGAAGTCTCGTAAAATATCTGATGGGGTTTCTAAAAAATATCTCAAATGTAATAAAAACTAGAAATCTCTCGGTGGACTACTAAAGTTAAAACGTTGACTAACTAGTCGACGTTGTTAGTGACAGATTTGTCCGTATTTGTCGTACATTCTACTATCTTTTGAGATCTTCACTAGCACTATAGTACGGTTGTTCTAACTATATGAATACCTACCACGATAAGTATACTTGTAACGAATACTGATTCAGACCCTTCACCCTTGAACAAATTAAACTAAATACTCATGGTAAAACTATGGTGGCCTTCGGTGATGGGACAGGCATTACCGGTGGCTTTGACAGTACAGTACCAGGATAGCATAATATATGAATGAACTCACTTCGTCATGGGGAAAGATTCGTTGAGTCCGGAGTCGCCGTGCAGCGTCAGAGTCACTCGGCCGTAGTTAGCTTTCTCTCCCGCCTCGCTGTCCGCCCAGATTGACACGTGGTATTGATGCGCTGAATGTTACAGTTGCTCAATCAATAATCACGACAATTTCACAATTACACACTTCTACATATGTTTCCTATAAGTTCCATTTTCGTCTGATTAGAACTAAATATTCTTATGATCTGATCAACACATTGTACTGACCCGATAAAAGTATTTTCACAAAATGACAGATTTTTTGTATAAACGTTTTTGCACCTGAATTGAAATCTAAATATGTCACAAATATGGTACAGTCTCAGTTAATCAATTTTATTAGTAAAACCCGATTAGTGGCGCATTTTATGTTTATTTTCATTATTATGAAAAAAAAAATTATATTAAAAGTGGCGGACTGTACTGTTTTATTTCAGACATTTACAAGTGACGTACCTACATACAGAAAATCAGTTATTTTGGAAAAAGGCTTTTTTGGGGTCAGAATAATGTGTTGATCAGATCGTATGGTTATTGAGTCCTAATCAGCCGGAAGATAAGTTCCTCCCTAAGCCGACTGAAAATCTCAGTGTAACAGCGATGACAAGGCAATTACCGCAGAAAGGTTCCTCCTCTCTGGTGAGAAGGTAGAGCTGCCCGCGGCCCAGCGAGCGGTCCGCGTAGTAGCCCATGTTGCCACAGCGCCGCCCCGCGCCGCATGGGAAGCATCGACCCTGGAATTAGCCGCAAACAACCCATGAATTAACTAGGTATTCATTTTTGTTTTCAGATTCTCGTAATCTATTATAAGACCTAGCTGTTCTCCACAGGGCTATTTGGAGTTTATCTCGATTCCGTTCATCAACTTTATAGCCTGGCTCCGTCAAAATCCGCTCAATAGTTTTTCAAACAAACATCACAAACCAATATTAATAGGATAGTAATATTATGAATATGATCACAAACGTCACAAACCTCCAAAAAGGAGTCGTAGTCGGCGCAAGGGAATGCAGGGAAGTGACACTTGGGCGATACGGAGTCCGTGAAGAATTTGTAGGCGCGGCGGTGGTTACAGAGCGAACGACCTTCCGCCGCCGCCGCCCATGGTAGCACCAGATCGGAGACGGCGCCCACGAACCTGCCAAGCGATAAATACATGTGTTATTAGTAATAATTTCGACAAAAAATTGCGACCTGACATGTTAATGAGAAAAAATATTATTTCATGACCATGGTAAGTATAGATAAAGTACATACAGAAACCCTATTTTTTAAGCACAAAATAAATCATCTCGTCTTCTACTCTAAGTGATACAAACACCGACAAGTACCTAATTCCAATATATGTTAAGGATGTAGTTTTGCCGTTCTCCGGGTTGTCCAATGATAAAATCGTGAAAGTGTTTATTCTCTACGAATTCTGTACAACACTCACAGATTAGAACACCCATGCTGTACTCTGCCGCCATTAGGGTAGAAGTCCACGTGCCCGAGCGGCTGCGCGGCTCCCAGCCCGCCGAAGATCAAGGTTTCGCCGTTAGAGTGGATGACGTCCACGAAGCGAGCGTCGCCGCGGTCCAACCGAGCGCGCGGGTCCTGGAACTCGAATAAGGGACCTGCAGGGTCCAGACCTGTGGGAGATATGCAGATGTGTGAATTAAGTACGTTGTATTTATAAACAACTCCAACTGTTTTTGAACTTAACATTAGAAAAGTAAAGGAGATACCTAAGTATAGGCTAGCCGTATGACAAAATGTATATAAAAAAAACAAAATACACTTCACTCCTTTTAATCCCAAAGCGGGGTAGGCAGAGGCACTTGCTAAGCACGTGCCCACGGTTCACCACGTATACGTGGTAAAATGCATACGTCGCCAGGAAACTTAGTTTTTGTTATCTTCAGTCTCTCTCTTCTATTATCGTTAGTATAACTCGTTCTAACTTTTATCAACTGAAAGAAACAACGCTAGACTTCGTCCACAACTAAAATAAACCACGATTTGTAAAAGGGACAATAGTGTCTTTCCATTGCATTTTCAATACCTGTGGCCGTACCATGACATGTAAAAGTATCATTCTTTACGTTATAGGACATGGACAGCGCTGGATACAATAATACAGTGTATACAATATTATTTTCATAGTTCATGGTACAGGTGCTGGACTAGTTAGCTAGTGAGACTTGATCTATGTCATTTCGAGTGAGCTGACCTTAAAGTTACTGTCAACAGCTAGATTTGTATAGTATCAACAGTGAGATATCAATGAAATGTATTAACCTGTTATCCTGCTAATGTTCCTCAATTCAGAGCCAGCGAAGCCGGCGACGTGCGCTCCCAAACTGAAACCGATGAGGTGGACATCTTCGAAGCGGAGGTCTATGTGTTCTGCCAGGCCTGGAACATTAAATTAATTATCTATCATTTCCCTGCCCTTGTCCCATATTAGGTGGGGTCGATGCAACACGTTTACTTTCGCCATTCGCCTCTGCAGTTATATCTTTCACACATATCATTTTTCACACATCCATCCATACCTTCTTGGGTCTCCTTCCCTTGTGTCCATCCACATTCTTAAATTTATACATCAGATTAATTATTCATTACCTTGTATTTAGCAAATAGTACCGTAACTGAGTACCCGTAACCCATGAGCATGTTGTATGGATGTGGAAGAAACAAAAGGGACAGGAGGCAGGATCGTGATAAGTAGAGGTCTATGATCTCTGCCTACCCCTCTGGGAAACTGGCATGACAGCGGTATATTATTATATTTATAGTGAGTACTCTTAATAACCATCTGTTTCTAGGACGATGGAAGGTTTAATTTCCACCACAGTGTGCGTCTCGGTGTTTTAACTACTATTAGTTGAAGCCCCGCGATTTCATTCGCGTAGTTAGTTATTTCAATGTTCAACCAAATCAGTTAATACGATGGGACTGACATAGTCACTGTGTGTACTAAAGTCCCTATAGTAAATATTATTAAAAAAACAAATCGGTTTAGCCTTTCTTTTAAATAGTATAACTACCACGAGTTTATTTGTATTTATATAGATGTATCTTTACCAGAGGTTAAGTAGTATCTTAATTTGGGGTCAGTTGACTGTATATATTTTGGCATATTGTTTTTATTTTACCTTGCAGCAGCATAGCAAGCTGCTTCCCTACTAGCCTGGTGTTGGCCGCCGCCCGCAAGTAGTTGGGCATTGTCGCCCCGCCTTCCCAGTCAACGCACACCACGTTGCATTCCTCCTGAAATGTGAGTTAATGTTGTTTATGTACTCTGTAAATTGTTACTGACAGTTACGTAGTAAAGCTGTGTTTACATTGACACCAGCGCCATCTGTTGTTGAGTAGCGAAATTATTATGGAATCTAAAAGTAAATTCCCCCCTAGCACAGCTCTCCAAGAAAAAAGTGACAAGACATATAACGTGCTGTGATTTGTTTAAACAAGCAGAATGTCGCGAATCGTGACGTAACAACCAATCAGAGTGCGTTCTATGTCGAGTCGTTTTTGACGCGCGTGTTAGGCCTGCTGCAGTGCTATACCTAAAAAGTACTGGCGAGATTTTAGAACTACTCCCGTAATATTATGATTATTCACGCTTCAAGGCAGTTGACATTTTCGTGCTGATTGACGGTAATCGGCCTAAAGTTATGCGAGTAACTTTTGTATCTCGGCTATATATCTATATTATCACTTTGATACAAGTAGGTAGAACCGATTTGCATAATTATTTGTTTGAATTATCGTAGGTAAACATTATTCATTCAAGAATATATTATTATTATAATCTGACGCCGTTACGCCATCTGTTGCCCAATAGCAAAAGTTCGTAAACAATTTCACAAGAAAAACTTTTACTTTCCATTGGTCGTGAGAGCAGTGTGTTGTCGTTCTTTTGTGTCAGAGTATAACATAACTACCTAACCCATAAACGAAGAACAATATTAGTGTGACTTCTCGTTTTCTCTCCCATTACGAATATGCCAGTCAGCAATACAAGTAACTTCCCATTAGTTCCATTGACACAATTACGTTGTGTATCCAAGTCATTCAGTTTTCAATAAGTCCCCTGTACTAGAACTAAAATGTCAACCGCATCCAGCAGCACAGGGTTATGCATTGAGTCGAAAAATTGAATTTAATAAACAAACACTTACAACAGCCATCAGAGCAGATCTCATCTCGTATACCCACACGTTGTCGCAGTTGGAACCAAACCCATGTACGATGACTCTGGTGGGTTTGGCCGAGTCGAAGGCGCGCGCTGCCCAGCCCCACGCCGCTGACATGTTGCTGGCTGACACGGCCAGAAGAGGTTGGTCACCTCTGAAAGGAGGAATTTGTTTTTTAAATGCTGGCCGGAAAGAAATAGACGATATTATAGAAAAAAATATTGAAACTTTCAAATTCTGATTTAAAAGTCACATCTGTTACATAATTATCTTTACGCCATTTTAAGTTTAATTTGTTTGTTTGTAATTCATAACTATCAACACCTCAAGGTATTAACAAGAGCAACAAGCAGTAGGAAGTAAACTTGCAGCTCCTATCCACACGTCATCTTTACCGACCCGCTAAATATCGGTAGACTTGCCCTATGTAGATTAAGACTAGTACTCTGCAAATCCCTCAAGCACACATCTATGCTCTGTTTGTCTCGTTCTAATCGCGCTTTTGTAAAAGAAACAAGCTATTATCAAGCGTAAGTACTATAGTTTACTTGAGTACATTGTTTCAGAAGGCGGGATTTATTCGCCTCAACATATTATCTGGTAGGTATTAGCAACATACACACGTAACTCTCGAAGGCATTGGGAACTAAAATACTTTATCAGCAATAAGGATGTACTTACCTGGAGACCGTCGAGTAGAGCAGGAAATGCGTGCCGACCTCCTGAGGCGGGCTGGGCAGTGTCTCCAAGTAGGCGAAGGGACCAGCGTCCTCAAAGCACCCAAACTCTCCATAGCATACGCTACCTTGAGACCTCTTCGTTCTGAAAAAGTTATAGGATTGCTTACTAGTGGACACCCGCGATTGTAGGATTCTGTATACAATTCACGCCTTTTAATCCCAAAGCGGGGTAGGCAGAGGCACTTGCTTAATAAGCAAATGCCCACGGTTCACCAAGCGAATTTATCCCAACGTGACAGAAGTGAGCCCATCGTTGTTAGAGGGTTCACACACCTTGTGGTGTGCGGGTTCCATCACGATGTTGTCCTTCACCGTACGAGCGTTGCGTTGCGTACATAGGCTCTGAAAAAGAATCTCATCGGTACACGTCCAGTAGACAACTCTAACCCGCGACCTCCCGGTAACAAGTCAAGTATCCGACCAACTGGACTACAGACGCTCTAGGATTCTGTATATCGCGACCTAATCATTATTTAAAAAAATCGTTCTTAGCGAAACCCTACACACCTCTAGGAATGTACCTATAACTTGCTTCAGTGCTTTTAATGACGTACAGATGTGTGAGTGGTATTTGCCTATGTGTGAAGATTTGACGTATTTACATGTATCCATTCATAGGTATCTCATCTCGTGTACATGATCCTACTGGAGTGTAGAGAACTTTGCTTTCGTAAAAAGTGTTTCGCTCGCCAGTCTTTGACTGTACCAAACTATTGTAAGTTAAATGAATGAATGTAGCTGTGATTGGTCACGATATTGTTAAAAAGCGAAAGTGGCAAATAACAATCGGACGCTACCTCTCCCAACACGCGACCTACATTCAATTTATTGATAATTTGTTTAACTTGTGTTTGGTTCTTGGGCAATGCTGTCAATCTCACACATTCTTTATATACTTACTAGCTCAGCGCCACCAGACCATAAATATAGAACAGCGACCATAGACTTTTATAGTCTCTATTATCTATAAATATGGAGGTACCTAGTTTAATTTTCTAAAGGTATGAAAGTCAATCTCGTTCTTGAAGTCGCGTTGAATGTGTGCTTTGTAAGGCTGCCGGCACAATGACACCTTTGTCAAAGATTTCTTTTCGTATAACAAATTCTCGACGCTTTTACATTTTCTCTGAAGGTTCCTTTATTATACTGGCAAGTACATAACCAGACAATCTGAGTTCCACTGTTTTTACGTTAAAGCTGAGATCCCAATGCACTATGTTTACATTAGAAACAAGAGCTCATTTTATAATAGCGTTGCTTGATATAGTAAGTTGGATCGTGACCGTACGGCGCAGAGTGGGTCGGTCATTACTAGATTTTCGCACGGTTTTACCATTTACATAGAAATGGATTATCTAGATAACTTAAGAGAAGATGCATAAACGCATTCTCGGATTTTTTTCGTGAAATTTTCGTATTCTTTCTGTTTTTTCTCGTGGCTGGTCTGATAATACTACACGTAGCAGTGGCGTGCACTAGCTTTTACAAGGTAGGCAGTGATCCCCAAGGATTGGCAGATAACCTATCTACTCACCCACAAAACACAGGACCTTCGTTAGCCTCTATCGTGAGTACAATAGAAAAAGATCTAGCATAACTCTATTATTAGGT
>SJJU01007110.1:0-17331 GCA_012932125.1 Conopomorpha cramerella
TGTTTTTTCTGTGAACTTTGTCATCTTTAACGATTTTTTTCGCTTTCAACCAAAGGGTTTGCGTCTACTTTTATAGTGCGAACCGCTAGAATATGGAATGGCTTGCTGATGTGTTTCCTGCGCAGTATAGTCTAGAGGTCTTCAACTCACCTGTAAATATGTACCTAATGATCAAGTGTGCTCTATCGTAGACCGTATCGCTGCTTAGAATCAGACAGGATGGCGGTAAAACGCTTGTCCATCTATTATATAAAAATCAAAGCCACTTTTCGTTGCCATTCCATAACTCCGGAACGGGTGGACGATTTCGCTAATTCTTTCTTTGTTGTGCTTATTAATGACAGCAGAAGGTTCTTATGAAAGAAAAAAAATGACATCTACTGCTGGGCGCAGGCCACCCTAGATATTGATGTTAATAGTTAAAACAGGACAACGTCTAGTCTATTATATAAAAATCAAAGCCACTATTCGTTGTCATTCCTTAACTTCGGAACGGGTGGACCGATTTCGCTAATTCTTTCGTTGTTGTGCTTATTAATGACAGCAGAAGGTTCTTATGAAAGAAAAAAATTACATCCACTGCTGGGCACAGGCCACCCTGGATATAGTTAAGACAGGACAACGTCTGTCGAGTCCACTAGTAGTGTATAAAAAGAAACTTTCTTTTCTATGAAAATAAGCTTTTGTGTATGTGACAAATGTAAAGATATAAATAAATTGTTGTTACAAAATATTCCCGTAAACCTAGGACCTCCGATAAGGCAGGTAAATGTGCTTACCTACTAAAGTGTATGTAATAAGTATTGTAATGAGCTCCAAACGAGTAAGATTATTTTAACGACAGAGTCAATCATGATTCATAAAAAGTCTGTGGGAACACACCAACACTTGTGCATTACTTTCATTTTTGGTGAAGACACATGAGTGTAAAAGGACCCCGAGCAATGGTCTAAGAAACGTTGTTAGGCTCGTCAATATGAACAATTTTTACTATGGCGACAAATGTGGGAAAATGAAAATAAAACAACATTGTAAATGAACACTGTTAATAATGTATATTGGCAAAATAACTATTGATAAATGAATACGAATGATTGTAGTCTTTATAGTAGTGTAGTTTCTATTCTACACTGTACACATCTATCTATACTTATAATAAAACTGTTCAGGGTCCAAAACTGTACATTGATTCTTTTTACAAAAAAATAGGTGGATATATCGATTTGCCATTACAGAAGCCGAATTTGTGATTAAGAGGCGTGAAGTGTATTTATTATTTATTTATAAGAAGCCGAATTTCATACATATTTTTGGACTAAATGTCTGTCTGTTTTTCCGCGAATCACGTCAAAACGGCTGGACAGATTTTGATGAAATTTGGCAAGCATAGATATCTTATTATACACTGGAATAAGATTTAGGCTAACTTTCAACCCGGAATTCAATTTTTTTCCCGTAGGATAGTCCAAAAACGCCAATTTCCAAACGGCTGAACGTATCGTAATGAAACTTTATTTGGTTCATAGGATTTTCAGAGTTCATGTATTTAAAATGTTTCCCTAAATTCCCTAAGGAATAGAAATAAATGCAACGTAATATTAAATGAAACTGTGAAAATTGTGCATTAAAATAGCAGGGTTGATTTCGAATACTCTTGTTAGCGCGTCTACTAGTCTACTATTTGTTTAAACCCTACTGACTGAGTGAGTCCTCGTTTCAGCTCGTGTCATTGCTCCGAAAACTAAAAACAAATTAACTTTTCATGCAAGCATGCACAATCACGAGCTGATCTAGTTTGTATTTTTTTTGTTGTTGTTGTTCATTTTAGCTAAACTTAGCTTGTAACTGAACGCCTTTATTGACATTATTAACTCTTTATTATGCTAAATGTTGTCAAAGGGTATTTGTGATCTAACGTCATGTCCATCCCTTTTAGGGGGTACGGATGTGTGTTTATAGTAGACCGAGGCGAATCGGATCACAATAAGTATTTGAAAAATACTTCAAATTCCCAAAGTTACCGAACACAACCATATGTATATGTATACAAATTCTATTCCTCTCCTTCACCGAGAGATGGTATGTGGTATACTTATGGGTATGGTATACTTGTTTTGATCCCATTCACCCTGTGATCCGATTTGCTTCGGTCTACCCTATGTGTAATTGTAAAACACCAGTGGCGTGCACACCATATAGGCAAAAAGACACTGCCCACCTTAGTATTTTGGTTACCCGACCTAATAATAAAGTTATTGCTAGCTCCTTTTTTGTTGTACTCACGACATAGGCTGACGAAGGTCCTGTGTTTTGTGGGTGAGTAGATAGATAGGTACCTGTGTTTCGTAAAGACAAGTTACCTATACATAGGTGTTAATCTTTGGGGATTACTACCACCTTGTCGTAAAAGAAAGTGCACGCCACTGTAAACCACCACCAAAAACCATACGGCCGCGGTTCTTTGCTTGCGTGTCTTACGTGTACCAGCACGCACGTCATACACAGGAAAAATTAATACGATAAATACAAAACAAGTAAACAGGATTCAGAGACACTTTCACTGGCGTGCGACGCAAGCGCATGCAATCTCGTCCCACATTACCATAATCAGTCGAGCCAATCTCGTGCAAACCACTGCCAAGAGTACTAAGGCCCGTATACTCTGATACTCCCCTCAAGCACAGATCTTTGCTCAAGTAAAGATTGTCTCGCTGTAATAGTGTGACAAAATATGCTTAAGTGACATTTGCGTACTGATTATTGTTTAAGTAATAAGAATATGGGATATTCTGATAATCAAGTTACTTTTGCGCATGTGTTTACAAGAGACAAACTGTGCTCAAATGGTACTTGAGTACCATTTTTTTTTTCGTGGGAAATCCGTTACGGATACTCCGCCGCTGGCGGGTACTAATATAATACAAGCTTACTTATCCCCCACTTCTATTAAACTTATATGAAAATAACTTGAAACGAAATCACTTAAGATTAAATCAACTTACAGCCGATCCCTTAGGACCGTCAAGTTGGCTTAAATTCAAGATAATTTGCTTGTCAAGGGCCTCTGTCTACCCCGATATTGGATTAAAATTGTGCGTGTGATTTTTTCTCTCATCATTATGATCAGCCACATTCAGGACTGCTGGATGAGAGCCTGCCCCAATTGATTTCCATGATTTGGGGGGGAAATACAAATAATCACCACGCTTGGCAGGCGAGTCGGAGATTGCAGCGGTGTTGTGGTTTGACTCACAAAGAGCGCTGTTGCCCGTCCTCTGGAGAGATCCTTCGGTAGCATCACACAGAACCCCACTACGGGAAAAGTTGGGATGGAGTGGTGACATGTGTATGTATTCTATTCGCCGTCATCGCACACATAATATCCCACGTCTGTGACTGTGTTAAAGCCTACATTAAAAAATAATGACCTACAATGAATGAACTGGCATTTTTATACAATCATCATGTTCATCATCAGCCCATATTTGTCTACTGCTGGACATATGCCTCTCCAATTGAGTATCGTGCAATTTGATCTGTTTTGAGCTTCTCGCATGCCACGCGCGTCCACCTTGCCTGAGGGAGTCCTTTACTCCGTTTGCCGAGACGTGGTCTCCACTCGAGAACTCGTTTGCCCCAACGGTCATCGGTTCTACGGCTAATATGGCCGGCTCACTGCCACTTCAGCTTGCTAAACCGATGAGTTATGTCGATGATTTTGGTTCTCTGTCGGATCACTTCGTTTCTGATTCGATCCTTCAGAGAAACGCCGAGCATAGCTCTTTCCATAGCACGCTGTGCAACTTTGAGATTGTGGGCTAGCCGTGCCGTTAGTGTCCACGTCTGAGCTCCGTATGAAATAGTTTTTATAGTAATCCCACCCGTTCTTGAAAAAAGGGGTACGCAGAGTCAGCTGGTTATTATGCAGTCAATGACCATGGTGTTGTGGCCGAGTAGATACAGTGCAGCGTGACAGACAATTTATGCAATTGTTCATTAATTATTTAACAAATCGAATTACGTCAAGGATATACTGACCTTGAATGTACTTACTGGTTTCATAATAAAGTAAAAGTTAACGACTTGCAAAGTAAATTTGAATTCAAATTGAAAAAAAATCAGACTGTCATTCCTTGTGTTATTATTAATATTTATTGAATAATTAAATATTATTGGCATAAATACTTTCCATGCATATTATTTGCATTGAATGTTAAATATTGTATTGCTAATGTTATTTGTTCGCTAAACTGGATTATTTATACCAGCAAATTAAAACGCACTCTTCATGTGTTTCTTTGGAACTCCGACGTAACTCCGTCTTGTCAAACCATTGACGTCCACCGCCAGACATAGTCCTTCCCAATTTAGGCAGGAAAGAACTCTTAGGTTTTCTATTTAGAAACATTCAATAAGCACTTTTCACGTATTTTTTTCTTTGTCTGACTGTAATGGCATATATCAAAAACTTAAAAGAAAATAGAACAGTCTTCAAACAGTAATTCCATTGTTCAACGGAATAAAATTTAAATGACCAAACGGGAAGCATAAGCATTCAAATAAATAAAGAATCAACCAAATCGTTTCACCCTGTACAAAGTTTTGTGGTAACAAAAAGTAAAAACAATACCGTCGAGTTGACAACCTCCTCCTTTTTGAAGGCGGTAAAAAAGAGACAAATGCGCCTTTCATTTTTCAGTCTTTCTTTTCTTTCTATTGTTCTTAAATCAGTCCTCAACGGTTGACGAATCCCCCCCTTGGACTACGTCGAGGTTATCAGTTTTAGACTGCCGGTCGTCCGAGACGCACTGCATTCCCGGTTTTACTTTCAAGCCCATCAAACAAGGGTCAGATTGCGTCGTTGGTTTATAGTCGTTGACGCATCAGAGGGTAAAGGCCTCAGAGAGGTCGTTTGTCGACGCGATGCAACTGCGAAAATGTAGTACTCCGAAGTGCAGACTTGGCCACTAGCCGCGTAGCCGTTAAAATCCCAGACATAACCTCATCACAGTTTCAAAAGGATTTCTAAATGTAAAAATGGTATGAAAAGCGGATAAAAATAACAAATCCAAGGCCGTCTGTGCCGATACGGTCCATCTCTCTCTGCCTATATCTAAAGACTATTTATTTATTAATTTATGTATTTAATCATAAAAGGCAACACTACAATATAAACACGTAACAATAATCACTTAATTAGTTTGTGGTCTAGTTTCAGTTATTTACATAAATTGTTTACAGTAATTGTGTGTGTTGTGCACCGCATTGCTGAAGACAGATTGCGGTGGTGGTTATATTATTGCGATACTTTATGAGCAATGTTCTTAGGCTCGTTAAGTCGATGTTTTAAGATTTGGCTTTATAAGTAAGTTAGTAGTAAGTACATATGGAGAGGACGAATGAAAGTCGATTGACGAAAAAGATTTATATAAGGGATGTAAGGACGTACATCAACCAGATTGGTGATGTCCTGGCGGAAAGTGCCGTGAAAAGTACTCGAAACCGGTGGTCACGTGTGAAAAGATGTATGAATGTAGATGAAGCGAAAGGGGTATGTCAGGACCGTGACAAATGAAGATCCGTAGCTAGATATCTGCCTACTACTCTGGGAGACAGGCGTGAAGTGTATGTACGTATGTATAAATTATAGTAGGGTTATGTTCAATTTCAATTTAAAGTCCTGTCCAAGCGTGGCGGTCCATCATTGGGGTAGTCCCTTGTTCAGTAGTAGACTTCATGTAGTGGTGTAAATATGACAGAAGTATGTTTATAATTACCAATAGACGAGCGTAGTATAATTATAATATACCTCTATTTTATTTAGTAGTTTTTCACGTATCTTTTTTACTGATTACTGTACCATAATTTTTAAAGACTGGCTCTATTATATAAAAAATAATTGATGTTCGTTACTAAGAAGACTAATGAGCATCAATTAATATATAAGTGTAAGTCGAAAAATATAAAATAATTTTTAAATATATAATGAAAAAATTTTCATTAACTAGAGCTACTATTTGTCAAAAAAAATCAAAAAAATAAAAAATCAAATATAAATTACAAACAGTATCCACTACACGTTTCGTCAAAATTCTTAAGTATCATCGGCATCCATTCATTTTTATATAATAGATATATCAAAGGCATATCACTGGTTTCAAAAACAACTTTCGTCATTTTGTATTCTTCGTTGACGAAATATCCTGCAGACATGTTTACCAATTGTTGTAACTTATATCCCTTCATGCTCGTATGTTGAGTACAAATTGACATGCGGCCACATTGTATATTATTCATCTTATAATTGGCTATCAATATTTTTAAGCACATCCATTTATGTCGTGCGGTATGCTTTAAATTACTCGACTACCGTCGGATCTTCCGCGTACCTGCCCATCGGCGTACCACAAAATTCCATTACCATGTACAAATCGGCACAATAAATTACCGAGTTTCGTATTAATTTGCAATGAATCGTAGGTAACAACTTCCTATACGAAAATATGAAAATTAATGTTGATTTACGAGATACGGTTTCCTTCGTTAACTCTCGTTTTTATTTCATTTCGTCACCTCTTTATCACCTTCTGATCTGCGGAGTTTCTTTGTGCGTTAAGTTTCGCCATTAAAGGGTTTGTCATTTTGCACGGAGTCTCGTCGCTTTAACACTTTCGTGGACACTTAAATTAAGACGAAAGAAGTCTCATTGTTATCGCGCCGAGGTGGGCTATGTCCCCGAAAGTGTTAAGAGAGCTCAGTTAAAAACGATTTTTTATTCATGAACTGACTGGTATAATTAATTCTCAGTTGATTTTGTTAATATGATAGGGTGAGGTTTAGAGATATGGTGACATGTAATTAAAGCTTTTGCCAACTTCGTTATCATGAAAGCTAGTGCAAATTGGTAAGTTATTCGTGACGGTGATCGTTACACACAAAGTGTCATAAAAATTGATTGACTACCTTTTTGCCGACGGTACATAGCTACATACTTTACCACGACAGGAAGCTGTAAAATCTATAAACGCAAATAAACAAATAGGAAGGGTATCGGTGATAGGCAATCAGCCTATCGCCCAATGATCTCTTTCGTACTCTCAACGCTGGAGGTCGCTTTTTACACCGTACATTGGAAGCTAATATCTTGATAAGAATATCAAAATGTAAGATAATTTTTATAACCACGATTTTAAAGTTTATTAAACCTGCGATTTACATTTTAACGACTATAAAGACTAAAATGTACGTGGCAAGTAATTTCACATGCACATTGTCCATTGAGACGATTTTAATCATAGTCACTTAAGGTAACACATGGACTTCCGCATCCGCCGATGTCCATCCAGCGACACAGTTCGGGTGGTTGAGCTGAAATGGCAATGGACTGGGCACATAGCTCGGAGAACCAATGACCGTTGGGTGAAATGTCCTAGAGCCACGCATCAAGAAGACACGACATAAAACAAAAACGCGCTCTAATTGGCCGGTTACTCGTACTGTAATGGGGCAACTTCCTAACTAGTTTAAATAAACTAGATATTACAGACACAAACACTATTATTCGATATACTTAGAATTAGACTTTAACTTATGAATTAATAGTACAAGAATGAGTCTGTGAGTTGATAGGTTGAGATACAACGAGAGGTTTTCTGATAGCTTCAAATACGTCAAAAGTAGTTCCAAAACATCTAGAGAAACTAATTATAGAATTGTCAACAAAAAATCTAAATATGAAATAACAACCCTGTCTAGGTAGTGCCATCTATTGAAATTTCTTAGAACTGTAATAAGCCACCTGTCAGAAAGCCTCCCATTAACGACTGCCTTCTAATAGTATGGAAAAAGGTATGAAACAATATGCAATGACGATAATATGATTTCGAAATGCTGATACAATGGAAAAATGTAGCAAACAAGTAGGATGTTTAGGCTAGCGCTTTACACAGGGGTGGTTTATAACAGTACGTCACGCTACATGCGACTTAGTTTGTTTCAACAAATCGCAGCGCGTTGAGGGGTATATCCACCGACCGGACAGCACGGCATCGGACAGAAACGCATTTTTGAATCTTTAAACAAAAATGTGTCTTATGCTATACGATGTTCAGTCTATTTTACATCGAGGACTTGTCGGCGGAATACCGACGGAGCCGGCCGCATCCGGCGGTATCCCGCTGTCAAGTCCTCGTTGTAAAATAGACTTTAAACATGGTATATAAGATACATTTTTGTTTAAAGATTGAAAAATCCGTTTCTGTCCGGTGCCATGCCGTCCGGTCGGTGGATATACCCCTTTATATCTCTTGTCACTTCTTTCTTGGAGCGCTGTGCTATAGGGGTTGGAAAAGTTTTTCTGCAGACACATCGAAGTAATTTCGCGAAGCAAACACGAGTACATACTCGACATAGGTTGTATGTAACGCCATTTTTAAATAGCTAGTTATATACGTAGTTAATATCAACCAATTTAAAATACATTAGGTAGAGCTCTGCGGCCATTCTTCAAACAATAAATCGCACAAGTACTTAAATCGAGTGTATTATTATTCACGTCAAACTTCATCATTAGCAATAAAAAGAGGTATTTTTCTCACTACTACATTGTACGAAACACCAATCTGTTTCATTTTACTATTGTGTGAAAAGTTCAAATTGAAATTGTTTGAAGAATAAGCATTCATAATTTTATACCTAGTGCATTCAAACCGATTACTGATGTTAACACTTTCCTGGAACGTCCACAGCTGTGACAGTTTGTAACTGCAAAATAAGTATTACTGCCCGCGAATGTGTTAAGCAACATGGCTATATGGATTCGAATATACGAGTAAATTGGTGGTATTTACTCGATTTAAAATCGGAATATTGTTGGTTTGCCTTCGAATATTAGCCTGGAGAAATGTATAATTGCGTAAATTACCATCAGAGCCTATGAGATGGTTACTTTCTGAGCGCTTCCGTTCTTCTCCGTCCTTCATTGTGGGACCCGCCAAGCCAGGTTATTATTGGCATTTCTCGCCAATTGATCCTGAAAATCATAGGAGTAATCATGTGGCTGATAAAAAAAAATGTTTTGTGGTTTTACGAAACCACGGTAAAAGCAAAACTCCCTACTCCGCGGCCGACCGTCACGCGACATACAACACACAGATAAAAAAGTTTTACTTTAATAATAAACCCATAAAATAAATAAGAAAAAAATGATGATGATGCATATCAAGACAATGTTTAGAGTGCAAGTGCAAGTGTCAATGTATGGATGCCTTTCTTCGCGGTCCAATATTTTGCCACCCCATAATGCTTCTGGTTATAGCAACATCTAATAATAATAATAATTCAGAGTCAAATTACAGTAAATGGTTCCATTTTGACGGTGTGTAGTTCGACAGTGTAGTACAGTACGGCGGTGCCGGAAGACCATAACTGCTTTAACAACGTAATTGTCATGTTATTGCCTCATGGAGCCAGTTTAGAGACGAAGAGGAGCTGTGATTTCGATTATTATAAAACGTTGACACTGTACTTACAAAACTTTGTATTTTTTTTGTATAAAAAGAACCGTGAGCATTGGTGGCCAATGGTTTAAGGTGTTTCTTTAGACGTAAACGCTGCTAAATGCTCGACCAACAATTTTGGTAATTTTGGCGTTTATCCGGCATGCAAGCTCCCTCGACCTCGAATTTCAAGTGCAGACCGCGCTTAGGAAAGCGTGGTCTGGGACGCCTAGCAACTAGCTGAACTGATCACCTTACGTGGTCTTCTGGCAGCTGGTTGAGGAGAGCCCAGGAACGATTACTTTGGCACAAGGTTAGCGAGGCTTACATCCAGCAGTGTTCGAATACATGCTGATGGTTAATTGACCGCATCTAAGCATGATAAATTTGATTGGCTTTGGCAAAATGATGTACAATACACCATGTCGTTAATTTGACAGATTTTAGTTCCTATTTCTATGAGGGATTTTATCCTTACACTAGTGGACGCCCCGTGATTTCATTCGCGTAGTTTAGTAGTACCTGCATCCCTAATTTCAAGCGTCTCACTTGAGCGGTTTAGATTTTTTATACATAAGGATTTTCCCGTTAATTCCGTTCCCTTGGGAATATCCGGAATCCCTTTCTTAGTGCACCCCTACGGTACCTAAGCTACGTCGGTTCCGATTTTCAAGTGGGCTGTGCGTTGATACGTCAGTCAGTCAGTCAGCATTTCCTTTTATAAATTTAGATAAAACAGATAACATTTTGTCGCTTTAAACCTAATTGTAAAACATAACCAGGATAAGGAAGACATGGCAAGACACATCAAGGCTTTGATATGTTGTAACAAACGAAATCGCATTAACCTATTAACGCCCAGAAGCCTATGTCTTTAATTGATATTGACTTTTATTACCAAGTAATAGAGTTTAAAATAACTTGTAAGTCTCTGAGCACAGTGGGTACTAATTGCTTAAGCGTATTTGTTTTATATCGCGTATTTCATAAAGTCCTAGGACCACCACATGAGCCCTTGCTCACAAGATTTGTGTCACAAGATGTGAAATTGGACGACAGTTTGTTCGGGTGTCCTTTCGACATTTGCGAGGCGATTCGTCAGTCCTTGGAACTAAGGGACCTGTGTTCTAACGACTCGTCGAAATTGGTCCTGAAGGAAGTATTTAAATAAAACAAAACTGAAGATTGACTGTGGGCGTCGACTCCGGTTAGGTACTTACCGAATATATTAGTTACATAATGTACCAGGAACACACCGTCGTCGTAAGATTAGGTAAGTTATAGCGTTTGTCCGTCCTGTCCACCTCCAGCAACATCATCGGACGCCGTCGCGAATAACGAGATGACTGAGCCCATTTATCAAGTGGTACATTTACTATGTTGTCCATGCGGTGGACAACATAGTAAATGTACCACTGTCTAGCCGACTACACGAGCCTATCTATCTTCGGAGAGTGTACCGTAGTACACGGAGTTGCATAACCTAATACCCCCATCGCGTTTTTACAATTGGACAACCAGGAGAACAGCAAAACGTCATCCATACCAGGTGGATTTACCATTTACGCGAACAAAACGGTTTGCATCTACTTTCATAGTGCGAACCGCCAGCATGTGGAATGACTTACCGGAGTCTGTGTTTCCTGCGCAGTAGAGTCTGAAGGTCTTCAAGTCGCGGGTGAATAGGTACCTAATGAACAAGTGTGCTCCATCGTAGACCACATCGATGCTTAACATCAGGCAGGATGGTGGTCAAACGCTTGTTCATAATGATAAAAACAATTCGGGCTGATTTCAGCGGCAGCGCAGAATCGTCGAGCAAAGCGATGGTCAACGTGATGATGGCGCCGGGTGACGCGTGGACGATAGACAGCCGACCAAACATTGTTAATGTATGAATTGCTAAATCGGCAGCCAGTCATCTCGTTCTTAGTAACATCCCTGTGGCGGTGGCATTGGACAAAGAATGTCTATCATTTGGTAGACTATTACGAAGTCAAATTAGAGGTTTCCTTCGTATGTTGTGGATTTAAATTATTTATAATACGGCGTTAAATGCAGGGAACTTGTCAAACATATCTTCGACGTAAGTTTAATAAAAGTTAAAACAACAGAGGTAGTGAAAGAATTATACGACGAAGCGGCTAAATTCACAACTGTATAGATTATAAACTGCATAATTGAAAAATGTCTAGTTAGTCTTCTTCTAAATCTAAATTGATTAATAATAATATAATAATACCATCAAATGTTGATATTTTAGCAGAAATAATTCCGATACCTCATCGATATCGTAAGAACATTGAATGTAGATATAAAATAAGTGATTTACTTTCTTTCACTTAGCAATGTATAATAGGGGTCATTTTTTTTTTCAAAGAATCTGTCTCAAATTTATAACGTACTTTAAAAAAAAACAGCTGTCAAAAATAATGGGAAAAGAAAGAAATCAACTATGTTAGTCTATAATTGTTCGTCTTCCTACTCAATAATTATTATAGTTTCAAAATGTTTCCTCGTTCCAGCTGCCAGACTTGTAGCTTTAGGGCGCTCTACTGTATATTAAAGACAGATAAGTTCTAAATAATCCAACCAAAACAAACATACACTCACGCCTTCAATCCCAAGAAGGGGTAGGCAGAGGTAGTTATTCTGTGATTAGGCAGATTCCTAAACACGGAATAACTGCCCACATATAACTGAGTAAAAGACCCAAACGTGACAGGGGGTCAGCCCATTGCCGTCGTCCAACCACAAATCGAAAAATACATCTACACCACAGAGCTATCTAAGCCAAGATTGATATCGCATTTCTTTTCGTTACATTATAAGATGTAAATGTGAACACAGCTTAATCTAGTACCGACGAGCTCGCTAGGTAAATAATGAATTCAACATGTTTCCTGTCACAGATTGCAGTGTTTTATTGGCAATGGAGACCAAAGGTCACGTCGTGTTTTAGATGCCAGAAATATCTGGAATGCACGTATTGGTGACGGATACTTTTAGAGAGATACTTTATTTCAGTTGATGTTTCTATAATGATCGGAGTGACTCATAGTCCTGTAATCTCAATTAGGGAAAGGTATAGAACCATTCAGTACGAAGGAGTCAATGTGGATGCCGAAAACAGCCATAATATGCTTCATATCGCACAGACACACAGACATTAGAACAAAAGTGACACAAAACAAAATGTGGTATTTTATGAAATTGAACCTTAACATAAAAGATACATAACCTAAATTACAAAATCGGCATGTTTCGTATTGGGCCCTTTTTGTTCTAACTATGCGATATCATAAAGTATCTAGTAATACACACATCAAAAGTGTCTAGAGATCAAGTACAGTTTAGAAGATTGCAATCAAGAATATATTTTACAAAAACTGAATTCATTCATAATTTATTCAAATTGTGGTGATAAGTTTAAGGTTAATACAGGCATGGGGGATTAGGTAGGAGACCAATCCAGAAGATTAGATTTGATTTAAGTAAGATTTTTTTTATAGCCAAAAATGCTCTCGATCCCTAGACACTTTTGATGTGTGTATAATATTTAAAGTTCCGGTGGACGCTGCAGACATGGACCTGAAGACCTGCCTGCAGCTTCTACTAGATACCTCAAATATTGTAATGTCAGAAAATGACTTCTAATTTGTAACAAATTGCAAAAAAAAAAAAATATGAATGAAAACTTTAACTTACTAAACTTTAAAAATAAACTAAAATTGGTAAAAAAAAATAAAAAAAATATTATAAGAATTTAACTATACACTTAGAACGCAATGAACATTTTGTATTTGTATCTATTACTAGATGACTCGACAGACGTTGTCCTGTCTGTGTGAATATCTAGGGTGGCCTCTGCCCAGCGGTGGATGTCATTTTTTTCTTTCATAAGAACCTTCTGCTGTCATTAATAAGCACAACAAAGAAAGAATTGGCGATATCGGTCCACCCGTTCCGGAGTTATGGAATGACAACGAAAAGTGGCTTTGATTTTTATATAATAGAAGAAGATAGAAGTCAGTTTCGGAAATATAGTCACCACAATGAATGACATAGAATTTCTAGTTCACTTTATTAGATGCAGTTAATATTGTAGCTACATAGAGAGATCAATAATCCGAATTCAATATGCAAATGGATATAGATTCAAGATAAATTTAAATTAAAGCTGTATAAATCTAAAAGCCAATTGCTTCCCGACCGGGCCGCGCCGTCTTGCGTAACACTTCGTCGCTGCTGTAAAAACCTGGATTTTGACTTTTACTTTTTTTTAATTAAGTGTCTTTACATAAGACACAAACTGAGATGGATGTCCATTCTAAAGCGGTTGAGGTTTTAAAAATGAATAGTTCGTTATTTGTTATTTGGCAACTTATTAACTAGGGTTTTTAATATGTATTTATAACTGGCTTTGCTATTATCTACAATGTTATATATGCATAATTTATATATATAGATATATGTATGTATAAAAATGAATTTATGTTCGTTAGTTTCGCTAAAACTCGAGAACGGCTGAACCGATTTGCCTAATTTTGGTCCAGGGATGGTTTAAAATGTTTCTTCCAATACCAGGTGTACAAAGGCGACTTCCTATGGCAAAACAAATGTTTGCCGAGACAACTAGTATTCATATAAACTAGTATTCCTCTGGAATTACTCAGCAGTAGTATTAAAAATATACGTACATATACATAGGGAAAGAGAGCGGAAAGCAACTTTGTTTCATACTATGGATCTTAGTGAGTGATGGTACAGTAAGCTAAGAAAGTGGTAAGTGTATGTTTCAATGTTTCTACATAGCAGTGGCGTGCACACCATATAGGCAAAAAGACACTGCCTACCTTAGTATTTTGGCTTCCCGACCTAATAATAGAGTTATTGCTAGATCTTTTTTTGTTATACTCACGACATAGGCTAACAAAGGTCCTGTGTTTTGTGGGTGAGTAGATAGGTAGATACCTATCTTTATCTTTAAACGAGCAATTCTTGTATATATATATATATATAATTGGAATCTCGGAAACGGCTGCACCGATTTCATGAAATTTGGTATGTAGAGGGATTTGGGGGTGATAAATCGATCAAGCTAGGTTTAATTTTTAGAAAACATCTTTCCAACCGTGTTTTCGGGCATGAAAAATTGCTCAAATTGTTAATACGACTCTTACTGACAACTATTGCCGAGTAGTAATACTATGCTATACGTAGGATGGTGCGGGGGACGTTTTGGTTTTGAAGTAACTAGAGATGGGGTTATGAAAAAATCGAAGGAAAATAATTTGCTCAAATTGTTAATACGACTCTTACTGACACGGCTGCACCGATTTTCATGAAATTGGGGATACATTGAGCCCTTAAAGTTATCGGCTCTACACTTTTTACACACTGTATAAAATTCCAAAAAACTAGGTTTACAAAAAAAAAAAAATAATCGAGCGAAGCTCGGTCGTCCAGGTACTATTTCGTAAAGACAAGTTACCTATACATAGGTGTCAATCCTTGGGGTTCACTTGTCATAAAAGTCAGTGCACGCCACTGCTACATAGTATCACTATAACATATTTCTGACATGTAAAACCGTACACACACATTACATTCATGACTTCAATCCCCAAAAGGGGGTAGACAGAAGCTTAGGATCACAAGGACCATTCGGCGAAGAAACAAAAAAAAAACATAAGTATACATTACATCGAAATGAGAAACCTCCTTTTTTAAAGTCTTCTCCCCTTTAAATCCCAAAGCAGTAGGTAAAGAGTAGGTAAAGAGAGACAGTTTCTGGAAAATAGTACAACACTAGACATCATCACTATAACATATATTTGTGATATGTAAAACCGTACATACATACATTCACGTTTTCAATCCCCAAAAGAGGGTAGACAGAAGCTTAGGGTCACAAGGAACATTCGGCCAAGAATTAAGGATCTAAGAATATCATTATGGGCCTCCTTAGTTACAAGTTGGCCTGAATAAACCTAAATCAGATATAGTTATGGGCTCACTCCCTGTCACGTTGGGTTAAATACGCTTGGTGAACCGTGGGCATTTGCGTTATCAAGTGCCTACCCCGCTCTGGGATTAAAAGGCGTGAAGTGTATTAATCAGATATAGTTCGTGCATTTCGTGAATGCGCGCGGGCCTTAGATGTGTGAGTCGTATATGGACACGCTAGTTGACAGTTCAAACGAACAAAACAGCCACACACACATCTAAGGCCCGCGCATTCATGAAATGCACGAACTATACCATAGTCGGCTCGTACGACATGCCAGAAAGAATGGCAGCCGATGCATTCTATTTACATGCCATCCAAATATGGGACTATAACGGTCCTTGAGTCATATTTTTCTTGTACACATATCAAAAGTGTCAAGAACATTTTTAGCTCTAAAAAATCTAATTTATTTAAATCAGATCTAATGTTCTGGATTGGTCTCCTACTTAATTCCCCATGCCTGTAGCAATGACTTATCACCACATTTTGAATAAATTATTAATGAATTCAGTTTTTGTAAAATATATTCTTGATTGCAATCTTCTAAAATGTACTTGATCCTTAGACACTTTTGATGTGTGTATTATATTTTTGTTTTGTAGTTAGTAGTTACGTAAATGTGTATATTATGTTTAATGTTTAATTTTAGTTAGTAGTAATAAGTGCGCCTTGGCTGTAGATGTAAGCCTTATTTTATTTCATAAATAAATCAATAACTGAAGAAACTAATTAGACGTATTTGCAATGGAGAATTTTCGATACCTCTCATTTAATAGGTTTTGGAAGGAGGATCCAAAATCTATCGTAGAAAATTCCGGTTTTGCAAGTTCATTGGCATCAAAATCCTTTACTATTTAGCTTGGATCAAGTTTCGAGCACGGAACCGTCATAAAAATGAAGAATATAACATGAAACATATTATCAATTTTTATTTTTGCGGGCCGCCATTTTCCCACTCTGCCTCCTTCTCCCACGTCGTGCAATTTTGTGCGGCAATCCACCATCCTGATACCACCTCAACATTCCAATGCTTTCTGAGGCGATCACTTCGTTTCATGCCATCTGCTGGCAACCATTCCGTTGTTCTTTTGGCCCAACAGTTCGGTTCCATTCGGGTGACGTGGCCGGCCTGAATTACCAATATCTTATGATTATCCTGCTCGTTGCAAACAATAAAAATAATGATATTGCACAATAATACCTTCCTGTTTACCGAAAAATTAAAATCAGTTATAAAATTTCGTTTTATTGTTGTCGTAACGTGTTATGAATTCGTTTTTATATCGAGTAAGCTCATCTTGATGGTTGTGCGCAAATATTTTTTTGGCAAGGTTAAATTTGCAAGAATTATTTTGTTACAAAAAATACGGTAACTTAAAAAAAAAGAAGTGACTTCAACCAGTACTACTAGCACGTAAGATTTTTTAAATTACCATTTATTTATCAGTATGGCCTGATTTCGTCTTCATACCGGACCTTTGAAATAGCTTCTTTCCAACAAAAAATGATTAATTAAAATAGGTTTTTTTGTAGTCCGAATACGCCATGAAACAAACAAAAGTTATACATCGAAATGAGAAACCTCCTCCTTTTTTAAAGTCTTCTCGCCTTTTAATCCCAAAGCGGTGTAGGTAGAGAGAGACATTTCTGAAAAAAAGTACAATACTAGATCTTTTTTTTAATTAAGGGAAGAAACGTTTGCAAACAAAATTCCAACTTTAATTATTGTTTGTGTTGGTTTTATACATTTCCCTTTTTTTCTCGTGAGGAATTTCCGTTATGGATACCCCACCGCTAACGGGGACAGCGGCGGGGGTAGGT
>SJJU01007112.1:0-16170 GCA_012932125.1 Conopomorpha cramerella
AGTAGTAATAATGGACCTATGCCCCAATGCCTTCAAAAGTATCGGGATAGACTCGTGAACTCTACCAGAGACTACATCATAATAATATCTGTACATTACGTCGGTTTATTCCGACTATCCACCATGGAAAATCTACTCCAGGGTAGATATTCCGAAAATGCACGCTCGACTATCCACCCCGCCATACAATTGAAAAATTTAATTCTCTTCTCTCGGATTCTTGGATGCGTGTTTTCCCACTATCCACTCTGGGGTGGATTTTCTAGGGTAGATATTCGGAATAAGCCATTACGTGGACTCGTGTCCATCCTGTGTGCAATAGAGTTCATTCAGTCACATACCGTAGACAAAACGTGGGTCTAACTACCTGGAAGGGTCATAATGGGTCGGTGTGTACCAATCAGAGTGTGTCAATCAGCATCCCTAGCAAGAGCATCAAGATACGACATAAAACAAATACGCGCTGTTATGTCACACATTGTGCGACTTACCGTTTCCCCGTCGGACCCATGGACCAACTAGATCGCACAACTGGTTGTGCTATGGGTAATACATTAATGATATTTTTCCCCATGACACGTCTACGTAGTTGGTACCTATATGGGTAATAAGAGATTTTTTGAATTCTTTGTATCTTTGAAACTACTGCCAATACTACCTACACATACGGGAATACTTCTGGTGATATCAAACCTTCTTTAGATTAAATATGAATACTGAATGCCATGAGAAAACTGTGCACTTTAATTTCACAGTTGTGTGGAAGGGAACACCAAGCGCAATACATTTCACTATAGCACAACTAGTTGTGTCACGGGTACATCAATACTAAAGTCTATTTTTTAATTCGAAGGACAAATTTGTCAGTTTCTATGCGTACAATACGATACTTTATTTCTAATAAATTAAACTGAAAATTGAATACAAACTGTCAAAGAGATCTTTGGAGATCCATCTCATAAAATATACTCTAACTTGATTGCAGCAGAGTACATAATTGTTTGCATCGGAACTGTCAAATTGGTCCGTGGAATTGAAAGGTAGACTATTCTTTTTTTCATGGCACAACTAGTTGTGCGATCTAGTTGGTCCATGGGTAAGACGGGCTTGTTTCAACCCAATCGCAGTGCCTGACATGTCTTGTCATTTCTTTCTCGGAGCGCTTTGCTAGGGGGGCAGGTTTCCCAAGTTCAATTCCCTAGCCTTGGGGTATTCTAGTGCACTTGTTAGTTCATCAAAATCCCATTATTGAATACAAAAATGTAAAAGCATCTCTACTTTTTATTTTACACGAGGGGATTTTTATTAACCAAGTTTACTAGGAAGTTGAACTGGGGGTTTCCGTCTGACACAACCATAACGTAATGAGTTATGGAATGTTCGTGAATGATTCAATCGATTGGATTAAAAAAATAAAAATAAACACAATTGACTTGAGAAACAACTTTATTTCTACAGTAATGCAAATATTGCATGTTACGTACAAACAAAAATATGTGTCCTATACATAAACAGAGTAGTGTATGCACTATTGAACTGGTCGCTAAAATATGTTAAAAAGAAACATAAGTATATTTAGCCACGATAATACATATATAATTAGGTACTTTTTATAAGAAATACAAAGTCCATAGGCTGCCTATTCAATGTTAGCTGTAAAAATTTTTATATCTAATAGAATGACCAGACTGTTCGTACAAGAAAATATTAATAAAACGATAACTTACTATGAAAAGGGGCTTCAGTAACTGTTGCTGATAGTAATTTGTATCGATAGCGCAAAAGTACGAAACTGTCCACATATATCTTTGCCCAAAATTCACTTAACTATGAGATAATACATTAATGTTAGTCAATATTAAAATTCACAGTACAATTAAACCTTAAAACTGTCGATACCCGAACTTAAACGGAGAAGCTTACGCTTAGTTCCCTTGCGAGGTGTTCAGTCACACGTATTCCTTCAGTATAAAGTATTTTAGGATCCTCATTCCATTGTCCATCGCTGTCGTTAGTAGTAATTAGGTGGGTACTGTGGCCAGCCGTGGGGCGGGGGGTACCCGCCGGGCTGTTGGTACCCCCAGGGGGGTTGCTGGTAGCCTTGCGTGTAACTCTGGTCGTAAGGCGTGCCAGAAGGCGCCTGGTAGTAAGATCCACCGGTCGCGTTCGCTGCCGGAGTCACCGATGAAGTGTTTGTTGATTCTTTCTTTTTCGTTTCCGTCGATGTTGATGTCCTGTTGATAACAGTGGGTTGGGTTGGTATTTGTTTAAAATTTAATGTACGGGAGTGAAAGTTGGGTATGGCAGAAGAAGCATAAAAGTAAAGTCAATGCCGTAGAAATGCGGTCATTGCGGAGTATGAAAGGCGTGACATTGAATGACAGGATAAGGAATAGTGTGATACGAGAAAGTTGCGGTTTGAAAGAAGATGTAGTGACTAAGATTGAAAAGGGCATACTTCGGTGGTTCGGGCATATGGAGAGAATGGATGAAAGTCGATTAACGAAAGAGATTTATATGGGTGATGTAACGGGCCGGGTGAGTAGAGGTCGCCCCAGAAAGATATACATTGACCAGATTGGTGATGTTCTGGCGGAAGGTGGCGTGAAAAGTGCTCGAAATCGGAGGTCATGTATGAAAAGATATATGAATGTAGATGAAGCGAAAGGGGTATGTCAGGAACGTGACAAATGGAAATCTGTAGTCTCTGTCTACCCCTCTGGGAGACAGGCGTGAAGTGTATGTATGTATGTAATTACTTAAATGTAAAATAATTCTGTCTTTAATTTTAACATGCGGTACCAACACAAGTGTTCATCGTGGGTAGACCCAGAACATCAGAATATTGAGAATAATGTTTGTAAATATCATACGTTAAGTGATCAAAAATCAAGAGAGGGTCGTTTGCATTTCGACAAATATCAGCAACTAGATGACCTGGTAAACGTTGTTTTACCAATATAATTTATAGCCTATATGTTATTCTAGTTTATAAGCTACAATACTGCCAAGTTTCATCAAAATCCGTCCAGTACTTTCTGCGTGAAAGAAGGACAAACCCATCCATCCAAACTTTCGAATTTATAATATTAGTAGGATGTACAGGGACTGTACGTGTATTTGAACGTACGTGAACCGTGGGTATTTGCTTTAGCAAGTGCCTCTGGCTACTCCGCTTTGGTATTAAAGGCATGAAGTAAGTGTACGTGTATTTCAATCGCTGGTTAAAGCCGAGCGTAGTAGCTGTGGTGTCGGAGTAGTATAGTGTGGTGTGGTGTAGTGTGGTGTACTAACGGCGCGGCGGCAGTGTCGCGGCCCTCCTTCCTGTGCCGCTTGCGCAGATGCCTGGTGAGCGCGCGGTGGTGGTGCGCGGCCGCCGCCGCCGCCGCCGCGCCGCCGAGCTCCTCTGCCAGCTCGCGGCGCCGCCACGCGAAGGCCGCGCACTGCTCCAGCTCCGCGCCCGTCTGCTTCTCGTACGCGCTCACCAGCTCTGTCGGCAGGACAACACTCCTTACAATGCATTCTAGCTACGTGACACGCTTGAGACAGTTACTTCATCATCATCAGCCCATACTTGTCCACTGCTGGACATAGGCCTCTCCAGTATGCATATTTCTTTAAAGAAACGCGCACTGACATTATATTAATAGTATAATCCGGGTGGTTACTTAACGATTCTATTTTTAACCGACTTCAAAAAAGGAGGAAGTTCTCAATTCGTCTGTATTTTTTTTTCTTTGATTTTTGTTACCTCAGAACTTTCGCTTGGGTGAACCGATTTGGATGTTTTTTTTTATTTATTTGAAAGCTGGGTGCTTCCCATTTCCCTATATAAATTTGGTTCAGTTCCGACAATGGCATCCGTGACAAAACCACATATGTCAAATTTCACTAGTTGAAGTCGGTTCTTTTTTCTTTAATTTATAACTCTACTAAAGATCAGACTAAACTCAGTCATAGACGATAAACATTCCGAAATGAGGGCTTATTCTGTAAACTAGTTAACCAAGTAAACGTTTATTATTTTTACACTTGAAAACAAAAAACAGAGAACAAATAAAAACATACACTAATTAGAAAGCAAAATAATATATTACAGCGAGAATGTCATTTAGCAAACCTCATCATCATCATCATCAGCCCATACTTGTCCACTGCTGGACATAGGCCTCTCCAATTGCACGCAACTGTGATGTTATCACTGATATGTTACCCTCCAAAAAACCTACGCTCCGGAAACATTTTTTGATTTATTACTTTAAAGAAACCGTTCACTTAGTTATGTATACTCAGAGGCACGATTAACCGCCCACTCGGCTAAAGTGGCATAACTTTGTTTATAATAACAAAATGCTTATGGTGTTGAATGACAATTTGTTAAGTGAGTAGTTTATGATAGATTGAAACATTTTATGACCTTTTTTTAAGATACCCTCAAGTGAAAAAATCATGCAATAATGAATTTATGAAGTTACATCGGAAAATGTCAGTGGGCGGTTAATTCTGCCTCTGAGTGTACAACACACATACCTTCTAATTCGGAATACGGAGTATCAGGCTGATGAAGCGCCAAGTCCAACCTCTGGAGGTACAGCCTAGGATTCAGCGGTTCCTTAGCGACGGCGTCGTCTAGAACCTTCTTGGCTGCGGCCGGGTCCTTCTTCACGTGCAGCAGGAAACGCGCGTACTTGATGGCGAGAGCCGAGCTCACCGGCTTGTTCTTCGCCGCGCTGATGTAGTGCTCGTACAGCTGACTGCACTTGTCTAGGTCGCCGCGGCGCCGCTCTAGATTTGCGCGTCTGAGTGAAGGTAAAATAATTATGCATACTGTTTATAGTTTAAACCGGGTGTTACGGCGCGAAATTAACCAAACACGCGGTTTATACTATTAATATGTCAGTGCGCGTTTCAATAAAAAAATATGCATACTGGTTATATGGATTTCCTTACGTGCATACTTTTTCATAAGTCATAAAATTTGCATTGAATATATAAATAAAGTCTTGTGACGTGAGCGTATACCAACCAGCGACCATGTTTACATCATAATAAAAAAACACACCGTGACTATTACTTGCAAATAAAAATCTATATTAATATTATAAAGCTGAAGAGTTTGTTTGTTTGAACGCCCTAATCTCAGGAACTACTGGTTCGAGTTGAAAAAATATTTTTATGTTAAATGGATAATTTATCGAGGAAGGCTTTAGGCTATATAACATATATATTATATAGCCTAAAGCCTATATTATCCCCAAATTCCCACGGGAAAGAAAAAATGCGAGTAACACCGCGCGGTACAGCTAGTATTCTAATATATGTACACAATCAGTATACCTATAATTTCTGTTTATGGAATCAACATAATGGAACAAATGAATACCAGCAATACATCAAACCCCTTTATCGTGAGATATCTCTCTATTATCTACGTTAGCTAACCTCTGTCTCTAAACGACCTACATAATCTATTTTCATCATTCTGCATCAGGGGTACCATTCCCATCTGACATAATACTTCAGCGATGATCTGGGTCATTTATAGTGTAAGTAAATCAATATCAAGTACATATAATAATAACAAGGGTAATGGGTTGTACCCTAGAAGTTAAAAAATAATTCGAACCGGGTACGTTTATTTTTGTTTTTAAAATCATAAATTATTTTCATCAAGCTTTGTGTTATACTACTGTATAGCTGTATGTAATAACACTTATAACGATGAAAAATAAACGCATTTAATTTCTAGTTTGAGATTAAGTGACAATAAGAAGTTTTCTAATAAGATTAACCTGTCAAAGATAGTTGAAAATGAAAGAGATACAACTATCTTATTCTATGATTGTTTGTCTTCGGACTAGCTCTTTTCTTCTTTTTTATTATAGAATACTCCTCATTATCCACATGGTCAGATCATGGTCTCAGGATAAAATTCAAAATCAGATAACATACGTCATTGATAACATATGTCAGTGTACATTTGTCACATTATACAGGCTAACTTCGGGGTCATGAGCCGGACCAACATTTTCTAACTCAGAAAATTGTACTGATTCCAACAGTATAGTTGTTTTAAAGTCTGTGACATTTTAAATTTCTAAAAATGTATCGTTGTTTTTTACCGAATATTTCCAACAAAATATTGTCACACAAACATTTATAACAAAAAAACAAAACTTTGCTCAAGAAAAGAAGTACCTCTATAGAAAAAATGTTCCGGATCATGACCCCAAAGTCACCCAGTATAATCCGCGTCCAATACAATAACGCCTTCCGAGTGTTGTTGGGGCTGCCACGGCGATGCAGTGCCTCCGGGATGTTCGCGGACGCACGTGTCAACTGCTTTTATAGCACAACAATGCGCAAGCGAGCATTCTCACTGGTGAGCAGGGTGCAGGGCAGCGCCAACAGACTCATGGCTGTGATCGCAAACAGGCTAGACAGTCCATATACGAACCATTGTTGCCAGCTTCATATAGTGTAATATATTTAACAATAGTTTTTAATTTTAATTGTAACTAACAATTTTATGAGTCTGTTGTAACTCGAAATAAATAAATATTATTATTATTCTTTCACATTTTTGTGAGACACGATTTTCACAAGTCGATATTTTGAGGGCCAGGTTACGGGCTTGTGCCAAGTAAACCTCGTCCTTGTGTAGTGTTTCAGGGTAGTGTAGTGTGTGTATGGGTATGTAGAGGAAGTGATGTTGGGTTTAGGAATCGTCGTACTATGGAGCATGTATCAAGAATGACTGATTTCTGTAGTGGGATGAATGTGGTGTCTGGTAGCTGAAGTATATTTAGTGCGGTTCTAAGAGTTTTGGGGATGACGCCTGTTGCTGATAGAATAATATTATTATAAACAAAATGACCAACCTGTACTGTATAAGCACGAGAGTGGGGCACACTTTCTCGATGCGCTCGAGAATCTCCGCCGCCTTGGCGACGTTCCCGTGCGCCTCCTCGAAGTGTGCCCAGTGCAGGTGCAGCTCGGGCTTGTCCAGGTGGTGCACGGTGCACGCGCGCTCCAGCACCTCGCGCTCCACCGCTACCAGGCTCGGCTCCTTCTCCACGTTCTCTTCCAGGAATTTTATGAGCTAGTACCGAGGAAATTTAACTTTACTCCGGCAGAACATACATACACTTCACGCCTGTCTTCCAGAGCAGTGGCGTGCACACCATACAGGCAAAAAGACACTGCCTACCTTAGTATTTTGGATACCCGACCTGATAATAGAGTTATCGCTAGATCTTTTTTTGTTGTACTCACGACATAGGCTGACGAAGGTCCTGTGTTTTGTGGGTGAGTAGATAGGTACCTATGTTTCGTAAAGACAAGTTACCTATACATAGGTGTCAATCCTTGGGGATTACTGCCTACCTTGTCGTAAAAGCCAGTGCACGCCACTGTTCCAGAGGGGTAGGCAGAGACTACAGATCTCCATATGTCACGGTCCTGACATACCCCTTCCGCTTCATCTACATTCATACATCTTTTCATACATGACCTCCAGTTTCGAGTACTTTTCACGCTACCTTCCGCCAGGACATCACCAATCTGGTCAATGTATGTCCTTCTGGGGCGACCTCTACTCACCCGGTCCATTACATCACCTTATATCATAAATCTCTTTCGTTAATCGACTTTCATCCATTCTCTCCATAACACTTTTGCATGTCACTGTACGGTGTGCGTCGAAATCAAATAAAAACGAAACTGCCAAATACGCGTTACAATTATTGGAAGCTTCTTTTCTTAATTTGTATCGGGTCATTCTGAACGATAAATTACGATAATGTGCTATCCAGTGTGACTTTTGTCAGTTATATTTTAGTACGTTTTTTTTTTTTGTAACATGTAAACAAACAATAAAAATTTTAACTGTCACTTTCAATATTCACTGAAAATTTCCCCATTGTTATTTATGGACGCTAATGCACATAGCCTATAACTGTCGCAGAATTTACATTTGTTGAAGGTGCATAGATTATTTTATTTTAAATTTTAAATACTTGTTTGATAACATATAATTAATTAATGTTAAAATTATTTTCATTCATTTTATAAATTATTAGTTTTAGTCCATTGTGCATGTTGTGGTAGCCTTTAATTAAGGCGGCACTTGCAATGATTATTTTTTGATGTTTTGTAAGTACTATTATGTTTAGTGTACGACCTTGTTGGTTATCCAAATTAAATAAATAAATAAATTATTGCCATAAAAATACACACAATAACAATAAAATCATTACAACATAGTGTAGTAACACACTCACCCTCATCCAAAAGTCGTCATAGAGCGCGCAGGCAATAAGACACCGCTCGTGCAAGAGCAGGGCTCGCTTGAAGGAGCCGTGTTGCCGCTCCCACTCCAGGTAGCACTTCCAGTTCTTCAGCTGGCAACGCTCCAGCGGCTTCACGTGGAAGTACGGTCGCTTGATCTGATGGGACGATAATTAACATGTTACAGTATAGATATGTGATGCCAGTTTCTTTTAGGTTTGAAGGAAGACGTAGTGACCAAGATTGAAAAGGGCATGCTTCGGTGGTTTGGGCATATGGAGAGAATGGATGAAAGTCGATTGACGAAAGGGATTTATATGGGTGATGTAATGGGCCGGGTGAGTAGAGGTCGCCCCAGAAGGACATATGTTGACCAGATTGGTGATTTCCTGGCCGAAGGTGGCGTGAAAAGTACTCGAAACCGGAGGTCATGTATGAAAAGATGTATGAATGTAGATGAAGCGCAGGGGTATGTCAGGACCGTGACAAATGGAGATCTGTAGTCTCTGCCTACCTCTCTGGGAGACAGGCGTGAAGTGTATGTATGTATGTTTCTTTTAGGTTCTTCTAGAGCACAAACGAATTTATTGGGAACCATTGGCATATTCTAGTCTTTTAACTTCCGACGCAAAAAGTGGGATGTTGTAAGTTTAGCGTGTCTGTCTGTGTGTCGGTGTGTATCTGTGGCATCATAACTCCCGAACTAATAAAGTGTTTTTTTTTGTTTGAAAGCTGATTTGATCGAGTGTGTCCTTAGCTATGGTCGATATCGGTTCACCCACTCAAAAGTTAGGTTGAACGTGGGGATGAAAATTATAACTTGAGTAAATATGTCTAAGTGGGGTATCAAATGAAAGGGCACACGTTTTCAATTCTGTTTATTCAATGAAAATGTGATAATTTGTTCAAAAGTTTTAGTGGTTGAAAGAAGGGATAAAAGTCGAGTTTATACTAATATGTTCAAGTGGGGTTCAATCATGAATTCTTTTAAAAATACTTAACCCTTGTGGCTATATGATTTAAATCTTGTTACTCAACTCTCAAACTCAAGTCTTGTGTGCAGAAACAGATTTTTTTTTTAAACTATCTTACCCCTTCCTCGAAACTCCAGCGCGCCGCCACCTCCTCCCCAGTGGCCTTGTGAACCTTCCTGCGGGTCGCGATCACACGCTCCTTGATCGCCTGACCCTCTTCCTCGGAAGCCTGGTTAAAAGTCACTCGGTTAATAGTGAAACAGTAACAATATCTAAATTATGGCAGTTCTGTACTATACAGAAATATCATCATCATCGTCAGCCCATACTTGTCCACTGCTGGACATAGGCCTCTCCAACACTTGCACGCCACTGTGATCTGTTTTCGGCTTCTCGCATCCAGCTTCTGCCAGCCATCTTGCGTATATCATCAGTCCACATTACCTGAGGGCGTCCTACACTCCGTTTGCGGAGACGCGGTCTCCACTCGAGAACTCGTTTTCCCCAACGGTCATCGGTTCTACGGCTAATATGGCCGGGCCACTGCCACTTCAGCTTGCTAAAACGATGAGCTATGTCGATGACTTTGGTTCTCTGTCGGATCACTTCATTTCTGAATCGATCCTTCAGAGAAACGCCGAGCATAGCCCTTTCCATAGCACGCTGTGCGACTTTGAGCTTGTGGGCCAGCCGTGCCGTCAGTGTCCACGCCTCAGCTCCGTATGTCATTACAGGTAGGACACACTGATTGAAGACCTTTGTCTTCAGGCACTGTGGGATCGCTGATGTTAAGACTCGACGTAACTTCCCAAATGCTGCACAACCCAGCTGAATTCTTCTGTTTACCTCGTCCTCGAAGTTGTTTCTACCCAACTGCAATGTCTGCCCAAGGTATACGTATTTTTTAACAACTTCGAGAAAGGTGCCGTGTACTGAAATCGGTTCCGGTAGAACATGTTCATTGAACATGACCTTGGCTTTATCCAAGTTCATCCGTAGGCCGATCCGTAGAGAAGAATCAGCTAGGTCATTCAGCATCAGTTGAAGGTCCTGCAGCGTTTCTGCCATGATGACGATGTCGGCTGCAAATCGCAAGTGAGAGATGTGTTCGCCATTGATGTTGATGCCACGTCCTTTCCAATGCAGCGTCTTGAACATATCCTCCATTGCATTTGGGAACAATTTCGGGGAAATAACATCCCCTTGTCTCACTCCTCGATGCAATGGTATGCGACGTGTCTGCTGATTTTGTACTTGGACGGACATGGTGGCAGCCTCGTAGAGGCATCTTATCACTTGGATGTATCGCCAGTCAACTTGGCAACGCAGAGACTCCAGAACGGACCAGATTTCAACCGAGTCAAAGGCCTTCTCATAGTCCACGAATGCTAGACACAGGGGCAGATTATATTCTTCAGTTTCTTCTATGATCTGCCGCACTGTGTGGATGTGGTCTATGGTGCCATAACCGCTCCGAAATCCAGCCTGCTCCGGAGGTTGAAATTCGTCGAGTCTTCGCGCATGACGGTTTGTGATCACTCTTGAGAACAGCTTGTAGACGTGGCTTAGAAGAGAAATGGGTCGATAGTTCTTCAACAGGGTTTTGTCTCCCTTTTTGAAGAACAGGACGACCACACTTCTACTCCACGCCTCCGGAGTTATTCCTTCGAAGAGGACAGCGTTAAAAAGCTTTTGGAGCTCCCTCAATATCGGTTTACCTCCAGCCTTTAATAGTTCTGTTTTAACGCCATCCTCTCCTGGAGCTTTTCCGTTTTTGAGCTGTCTAAGAGCGATCTCAATTTCGCCAGTACTGACTTCTGGCAGATCTTCGGTGGAGTGGCGTGTCAATGTGGCTCTAGAGTTCCCATTTTCGGGATCAGGGCGAGATGCATGCGATGCGTATAACTGGCCATAGAAGTCTTCAACCTCCGAAAGGACCGAACGGCTTCGAAGTGACGACTTCTCCACTTGCTGTGGTCAACTTCGCAAGGTGGCTTCTTCCAAGAGATTGTACGAACACTTTTGACCCCCGATTCTGCTCAATCCCTCTTTCTATTGAAAGAGTATTGTAGCATCGGAGGTCGCGCCGCACGTGCTTACTAATCTCCTGGTTTAGAGCCCGCCTTGCGGTCGAAGTGACGGGTGGATTCTCACGTCGTTTCTTCATCAGCCGTAAAGTCTCCTCGGAAAGCTTTGA
Organism: Conopomorpha cramerella; assembly: GCA_012932125.1. Taxonomy (NCBI): domain Eukaryota; kingdom Metazoa; phylum Arthropoda; class Insecta; order Lepidoptera; family Gracillariidae; genus Conopomorpha; species Conopomorpha cramerella. The sequence continues at coordinate 11,461 of SJJU01007112.1, forward strand.
CTTCCTGCCCTTACGCTGCATTTCACAAAATCTCGTACCCTCTTCCCTGAGGACCCGAGTCACATTTTCGAGGTTCTTGTTCACGTCTGCTGTGGTTTCCACGGCACCGAATCGGTTCTCCAAACTTAGCTGGAAAGCTTCGGATCCCATTATAGTTTGGAGCATGGTTGGTTGGAGCCTGGCTTTCATCAGACGGACACGTTCAGCCTTAAATTTGATATTCAGAGAGCCTCTGACTAGTCGGTGATCGCTACCGGTATTAAACCTGTTGATCACAGAGACGTCTCTGAATATGTGCTTTTTGTTCGTCATGATGAAATAGATCTCATTTTTGGTCATAGTATCGGGGCTTTGCCAGGTCCACTTCCTTTGGGGCTTTTTCTTAAACCACGAGTTCATTAGAAATAGCCTCTCTCGTTCGAGGAAGTTTACTAGCATTTGCCCCCTATGATTCCTTGCTCCAAATCCATGGGATCCTACTGGCGATTCATTGCAATTCTGTACTCCCACTTTAGCGTTAAAGTCCCCCATAACAACGCTGTAATGTGTCTTAGTAGTGGAGTGGAGGGCCTTCGATATATCATCGAACAGGCCCTCCACCTCTTCGTCCGAGTGTGTCGAGGTCGGTGCATACACTTGTACCACTTTCAGGCTATACCTCTCGGTAAGTTTTATGACAAGGTATGCTCCCCTGTTCGACACGCTAGACACTTCCACAACGTTGTTACACAGGGACTTATTCACAAGAAACCCAACGCCGCCTTGGGATTGTTGGTCTCCCTCGCGGAAGTACATAAGGTGGCCCGATTTGAGGGTAATGGTGTCCTCTCCCTCTCTTCGGACTTCGCTTAGCCCCAATATGTGCCACCTAATTTTCCCAAGTTCCACCTCGAGTTGCGCCAAATGCGAGTCAAGCCGTAGCGTGCGTCCGTTGTACGTCGCCAGGGTCAGTTGTTTGTGGTGGCCTCCCATAACCCGGAGATTCTTCGCACCGCCTGCTCCGCCGTTACCGTGGTCGCCACCGTGACCAGGAATAGCGGAGCCGCCGGGAACTGGGGGCCGTGGCCTTTTTGTGCTCCTTGATTGGAGGTAAATGCCCATAATCGCCACGCTGGGCAGGCGGGTTGGCGATCGCAGTGGTGTGGTGGTTTAACTCACAGAGAGCGCTGCTGCCCGTCCTCTGGAGGGTTCCCTCGGTCGTCTCTTACGACCCCAATAGCGGGAAAAGTTTGGCTGGGGTGGTGACACATGTATTCTATTCGCCGTCAACCACACAACGGGCTAAAAGGTTAGGCGCTCTTAAATTTAAGCCGTTAAAATTTTAATCACTCGTCCCTCCGTTACCCGACGCCGTGAATTCATTTTCTTTATGAATAATACATTGCGCGGAGCGCATCGTGTGCGACATTAAAAAAACAACACCAACCCCCACACCAGAGACACCTTTACAAGACGCGGCCCAACGTAACGTGGCCGTGTTTCTTTTTTTAAACGTTAACTGTACAATTTCGCGCTTGAAAAATATGCGTTACGTGGGGACCTGGAGTGGGCTGGATATCTGTTCAAATGAATGTTGTTTTGTCTCGTTCACGCAGTACGGCGGGATGGAGACAGCGACAGGCGAGTACCAGGACAGCATAGCAGTTGAAGAACTAGCGCGAGCCTTTTCTTTTTGGGCCCAACGCTGTCCGCGGAACGATTGGCGTATCCTACACGGCTCTTGTGTTTGTGTTTAATTCTCAGGTGAAATTTGTATTCCATTACCGCGAACGAGGAAGCGTGGAAGATGGATCGTCAGTGTATTATTAAGTCCTACATTATTTAGCAACGCTTGACTGAAAAAGATATCGCCAAATTAAAAATTCAGATTTGGTTCCAGTTCCTTTAAGTCTCAATTTCAACGCTACACATGTCATGAAATTAGAACGCTCGCTGCGTGGGATGGCAAAATGTAGATTATTAATATCGTGCGGATTTGACGATATACCTACCTACTATTAAAGCGTAGTCTTTGATCTGAAATATAGGAATATGGCTACGTCGTATACCGTAGCTGTTAATTATAGGACCATAGAGTTCTATGGAAGCTATAAGACTATACAATAATGAGTTGGTTAAATCATTTTTTAAGGAAACGCGCACTGACATGATATTATATCAGACATGTATGTATATTAGCGGGTATTATAGCGCGAAGATGTAACTTATAGAAATTATTGTCTCTTCAAACAAAACTGTTTTCTAGAAGTTTTTCAGTCTGAGGGTCTTCAAGTAGCGGGTGAATGGGTACCTAATGAACAAGTGTGCTCCATCGTAGACCACATCGCTGCTTAACATCAGGCAGGATGGTGGTCAAACGCTTGTTCAAAGCGATAACAAAAAAAAATTAAAATAAAGTTTATATAAGGCTGGTGTCCTCTGCTACCTTCCCTCCTGGAAGAACGGCGTATATGTATATAATACGTTATTATTTATTGATTATAAGTGAAATAAAAGATGTTTGTTGCTCTGAAAAGAGAAATCAATTTTTATTATCGTTTTGGTTTGTTTTACAAATCTAGTACTACTTAAAGGTAAACTAAGGTACTCACCTGAAAAGAGAAACAACACTTAAAGCTATTATTTCACTAAAGTATTATTTTCTTATAAAATTTATTAAAAGAGTTAAGTGATCGTTCAGGGAATCCGTTTTAAAAAAGCAACAGTTGAAAATCAAAAACTTAACGTAGAATCCAATACCGCGCACTGACGGCGACAGCTGTCAGTATTGTGTCAGCGGGAAATTTAAATTAACATTTAATACCTAAATGAAGTTTACATTGTATACAACTTCGTTTATATCTCCCCCCCAAAGAGAGTATCTACGTAATATACATTCCTAATATTAATTTGTTTCTACATTGTAATCTTAATTTTTTTTATTTTTCAGATAAAGGTATCAATTTTGTTATATGAAAAATATTCGATTCACATTTTTTATGACCTGTGCTAAGCTTATAAATTGAGTTTGATATTTTCTCTATTATTTCATATGGACCTATCTTTATTTCATCTAATTTTTTCCTGTTCAACTTATTCCCATTCTCAACATAAACAAAATCTCCAACTTTTAAATCATTATTTAATCTATTCTTATCAAAATATTTTTTGTTGTAATTATGTGACTTAATGCTGTTATTCAAAGCTATTTGTCTATCTTGTATTAACGTATTATTCGCATTATTATCATTTAATTCAATGGGTAAAGTATTAATATTGTTTCCTTCTATTAAATATTTGGGAGAGAATCCGGTGACTGTGTGTTCTGTTTCATTATATCGTGCAACGCACTCATGAGCAACAGTAGTCCAAGCGATTTTGTCTTTCCTTTCATTTAACCTGCATCTAATTTTATTAACAAGAGTTTGGTTTAGCCGTTCGTTTAATCCATTTGAGAATGGTGCATTAACGGCAGTAAAAATAATGGGTATATTATGTGCATTTAAAAAAAAATTGAATTCTTTTGAATTTATTCCTGGGTATTGATCTGAGAGGATTAAACCTATTTTATGATCTAAACAAACTTTTTGGATTAGTTTAATGAAATCATTTGCGTTCTGAGTTTTTGAGGTCAATATGTAAGCAAATCTTGTAAAATGGTCAACCAAGAGATGCAAGTATGTTTTTGTGGAACATGAGCCGCCAAATCCTCCTATAGTATCTATAGACATTATTTCGAATGGTTCGGTAGCCGGCCCTAAGTGGGACATAAGACCAAATTTGTTTTTATCTCTAGACTTATTTTTGATACAAATCTCGCAAGTTTTACATATTTTTTTAATATTTTGATTTAAGTTTTTTGCTGTATAATAAGGCTGTATTTTTCTTTTCATCTGTTCTGTTCCTATATGACAAAAATAGTAGTGAATATCTTTTATTATCTTTTTACTAAAATCTTCCGTTAATATAACTTTTTCTTTTTTCCGAATTACCTTGAAATATATGTTATTTTTTAATGTTAATCTATCTTTATTATTTTTTATATCGTAATTTTTTTCTTGATCGGATTCAATATCTTTTAAATTTACAAAATTAACTAGTTTAAGTTCATCAAGTTGATTGTCATAAGGTTCTAGTACCGGATTTCTACTCAAGGAATCTGCTTCTACATTTTCTTTTCCAGGTGAATAGATTACTTCAAAATTAAACTGAGATAAGTAATAAGTGAGATCTCCCAAATCTTCATCTGGTCTAGATTTAATATTCATTTTTTCAAGTGGTTTATGGTCCGAGAAAACGGTAAATTTCTTACCTATAAGCCAATGTTCCCAATATTTTACAGATTCTTTAATGGCTAAACATTCAAGATATACGGCTTTTTTCTTTTTTTGACTGTTATTTAGTTTTCTAGAAAAATATGCACAAGGTTTTATTTCACCATTAACTTGAGTTTGTTTGAGTACAGCGCCTATGCCCAGAATGCTAGCATCTGTGTAGATATATGTTGGTAAATCTGGATTGAAAATGGCCAATATTGGTTTAGAACATAAAAGTATTTTTATTTTGTTAAAAGAATCCTGGCACTCCTCTGTCCAAATGAAAGGTTGTTTCTTACGTAACAAATTATGTAAAGGTTCTAAAATCATGGCTATATTTTGTATGTATTTTCCATAGAAATTAATTTTACCTAAAAACTGGCGAACATTTTTTTGTGTTTTTGGGACAGGAAAA
>SJJU01007113.1:0-20543 GCA_012932125.1 Conopomorpha cramerella
GGCAAAGAATAGGGAATGTCCTAATGAGTTGATTTTGAGAAATACACATTCAAAAGTTTGAAAGCCTAGTTATTTTCCTTTCTACCAAAAACTAAACCGCGTTTTTTGTGCTAAGTAGTTGTTTTCTTTAAAAGCTAATGATTCGGAATAAAAGTACCATAGACAATAAGTTTTTTCCAAGTGAAAACAAAAATTTAAAAAAAATGCGACATTCCTTGTTCTTTGCCTGTACCCTTCAAATACACTTCACGCCTTTAATCCCAAAGAGGGGTAGGCAGAGGCACTTGTTAAAGCAAGTACACACAGTTCACCAAGCGTATTTAACCCAACGTGACAGGGAGTGAGCCCATCGCCGTTATAGGGTGCACACACCTTGTGGTGTGCGGGTTTCATCACGATGTTGTCCTTCACCGTACGAGCGTTGCGTGGCGTACATAGGCTCTGAAAAAGAGTCCCATTGGTACACGTCCAATAGCCGGACTCGAACCCGGGACCTCCCGGTTACAAGTCAAGTATCCGACCAACTGGACCACAGACGCTCGATAATTATGGATATTTATAATGTTTCACGCGTAAGTAAGCCGTGTGGTGACGGCGAATAGAATACATGTGTCCCAACCCCAACCCAACTTTTCCCGTCATGGGGGTCGTAAGAGACGACCGAGGGAGCTCTCCAGAGGACGGGCAGCAGCGCTCTCTGTGAGTTAAACCACAACACCACTGCGTTCGCTAACCCGCCTGCCAAGCGTGGCGATTACTGGCATTTCACCCCAAATGACGGATGTCATTGGGGGAGGCCCTCGTCCAGCAGTGGACGTTATGTGGCTGATGATGATAATGTTTCACGCAATAGAAGTAGTGAACTATATCTACCTTTTGTGTGCATGACTTATACTTTACAGTAGGGCTAGCACTGACATTCTGAAACTTATTTTGATCGTTCATACACATGTACCAATCACGCCTGTCTCTCAGAGGTGGCAGACGTTACAGTACCTAATTTAACACGGCCTTTTTGATAGGAACATCTTATCTATATATGTATATAAAAGAAAGTTGTGTTAGTTACACCACTTATAACTCAATAACGGGTGAACCGATTTGGCTGAAAATTATTGAGGCGGTAGCAACCAGGAGACGGACATAGGATACTTTTTATCCTGATCCTGTGGGACGCGATGCTATATAGTGGGTGTTGTATTTTACATAAATTACTGAAATTGCGCGAATGAAATCGCGGGGCGTCCACTAGTTTATATATAAAAAAAAGTCGGGTTAGTTACACTATTTATAACCCAAGAGCGGTTGAACCGATTAGGCAGATAATTGGTGGGGAGGTAGCTTAGAACCAGGAGAAGGACATAGGATACTTTTTATCCCATTCCTGTGGCTCCCGCCGCTATATAGCTATACAGGGTGGCTCATTCAAATCGATCAGTATGGGAAAGTATTAAACTATAAGACATAAGAAGTTATGTTCTTAGGAACCATGTCATCCATTTTAACAACAACTAAAATCGGTGACATGGTTCCTAAGAACAATTCGTCAATAGTTTCAGACTTTCCCATACTGACCGATTTGAATGCGCCACCCTGTATATAATGGTGTTAGAGGTATAGTTTGTTTGAAGTATTCATACCGAAACTACCCGAATGAAATCGCAGGGCGTCCACTAGTAGGGTATTTTATAAATGAACTTCGGAAAATGCGTCATTCTTCTAAATAATTTTCTAACCGGCCAGTACCACTGTACATGGCTAAAAGAAATGTAATGCACTACGATTTATGCTTTGTAAATATTACTTTACGTCCACGGGGCCAGGTTTTACTTTAAAGTAACACCCTGTCCATCTAACAAGAATTTCCAACTAAAACTTTCATAAAAGTTATCGCACTGGAAAAAATATTAAACAGTACAGACTGAAGGTCTTCAAGTCACTGGGGTAAATACCTAATGAACAAGTGTGCTCCATCGTAGACCACATCGCTGCTTAACATCAGGCAGGATGGTGGTCAGATACTTGTTCGTTGCGTTAAAAAAAATGTGTGGTTTTTCGAAACCACGGTAAAAGTAAAACTTTTTTTCACATTATAGACATTTAACAAACATTTTTTGGAATGATATTCCATAAATATATAATATTTGGAATAAAAATCGCCTTATCAATCTTAATTTTATACTTGGAATATTGAGCGCCTTTCACTTTATCCCTACTCCGGGGCCAACCGTCACGCGACATGCAACACACAGATGAAAAAGTTTGAGACGGTGTAATAAAAGTTTCACTTTAAAAAGCCTTTCTGAAACTTGAAGAACGCTCTCCTGAACAACACCTTGCAGGTCGCCAGTTCATCGGGCGGGATTTCGTCCCACTTTGTGTCAGCCAATTGATGATCAAATTACCCTTTATTGCTATATATATAAAGTTGCACGCGACTATACACGAGGTGCATCACTTACCGAGCGCCGGTCAGAAGTTCACCTGTTTGTCTTGGATCAGATCAATGTCCAAACGTACCAATTTCATTTGACCTCGGACTAAGTGGAAAATGTAGAGTGCAATAGTTCAGGTGAAGATTGTAACGTTTTTAGTTCAGGACGTATGATCAGGTGAGACCAATTTGCTCTATATTTAGCTCATTCGTTGTACGATCATTGTGTGTTGTGTTGTTAGGAGTTTAGTATATTCTGCCGGTGATGACGTCACCATGTGAAGACAAATCAAGATGTTGTGTACTTTGACTTGGAATCAGGTGTGTTCGAGACCGGCTATCATCAGCATTAGCCATATAACGTCCACTGCTGGACGATACCGGCTATACTATAGGTCATCATCATCATCATGATCAGCCCATACCTGTCCACCTTACCTTGCCTGAGGGCGTCCTACACTCCGTTTGCCGAGACGCGGTCTCCACTTGAGAACTCGTTTTCCTCAACGGTCATCGGTCCTACGGCTAATATGGCCGGCCCACTGCCACTTCAGCTTGCTTAAAACGATGAGCTATGTCGATGACTTTGGTTCTCTGTCGGATCACTTCATTTCTGATTATAGGTAAACAATTTAAATGAGAGCCCCAGTCTGTAAGGTTGAGAGGAGAGCTCTTAACCCAAGTGAGAGCTATGTGTAAAAAAGTATTGATACACATGAGATGAATCATTCATATAAATCTCATCATTACATTAATTTAGACAGCATATCGAAAAATGTTACTTACGCTTGTAAGTAACCGCGGGCAAATTACTTATAGGTGTGTGGTAACGGCGAATGGAACACATGTGTCACCACCTCAGCCCAACTTTTCCCGGAATGGGTATCGCCCGAGGAAGCTCTCCAGAGAACGGGCAGCAACGCTCTCTGTGAGTTAAACCAACACCGCTGCGATCGCCAATCCGCCTGCCAAGCGTGGCGTTTATTGGCGTTTCTCCGCAAATGACAAGAGCCATTGTCTAAAGCCATTGTCTATTACGTTGGGTTACCTGTATACTTTTCGTCAAGTGCAAAGCGTGAGTGTTATGGGGTACGCAGACTATGGGAAAGCTGCCCCCCCTAGCAATGCGCTCCCAGAAAGAAATGACAAGACATACCAGGCACTGCGATTGGTTGGAACAAGTCAAGTCGCACGATGTGTGACATAGCAGCCAATCACAGCGCATATTGCTATGCCGAGTTTCTCTTGACGCCCTTACTAGGGCTGCTGCAGTCTAAAAACTAGTATTTTTAATTAATCATCGTCAGTCACGTGACGTCCACTGCTGGACGAGGGCCTCTCCCAAAGATTGGCATTTCCCCCACAAATGTTTAGTTATCAATGTACCTATTAATTGTACAAATAAGATAAAAATAAAAGTAAAACAAAAATAAAGTTTATTTATATAAGAAATGGTGACGCTTAAATGCACAGAAAGAGATTTTTATGAATGCTATAAATAATTATCTACTCTACACATATTATAACAGGATAAAAAAAACTTTTTATTTCTATTTATTATTGTTAACCATTATAAACAAGCGTTTGACCACCACCCTGCCTGATGTTAAGCAGCGATGTGGTCTACGATGGAATACAATTGGCCGCTAGAATAAAAAAGTACGAAATCTGTTAAAAATATAATTTCTAAGTAAAAAAGGTATTTCTTCGTGAATAAATGCTAGATTTTCCATACCTACAGGTACAGTAGCATACAAATGCTTGATGAAACTATATTTATTAGTTTGAACATAAAAATAAACATCCGCGATGCGAATGCATTTCATTTGCTGGCCATCTTTTGTGAGTATAATATTATTTTCTCAAAATATAACTTTAGCAAAATATCATACTATCATTCAACATAATAGAAGTACAGCAAATAGCACATATTGTCATTTCGATACAAATTACGAGTAAAATCTGAAGGCTTGTGAACATCTACAGGGCGATCAAGAAATGCCTTTTTTGCCAAAATATACTTACTGGTACTTTTTTTTCGTCATTATATTACAACGCTATACCGGGTGCGGGGCGCAACCAACGACAAAGGTAAGTAAAGTGCTAAATGAAAAAATATAAATGTTTGTAATACCCGGTATAACCTCATAAAATTAAACATCTTTGTACAAAAAGTAGAATCAGCTGATCGTGTTTCTATGGAGAGGTGGAATTATTTTTTGGTTGCAAGGCTAATTATAATAACAATGATTTCGGTTTGAGAAGTTATTTCAGAAGTTTTTTGTTGATTTGACAGTGCAATTAGCACAAGTTTGCAAACTTGCCAATCACACATGTAACTGTGCCGAAACGTCGAGCAAACAACGAAGGTAAGCTGAAAGCTTATCTTTGATTAATTTCTCGACGTGACACTCCGTATAAACATGTAAAATTAAATAATGTTGTACATGTACAGTCAGTCTAGAATCTGCTCTGACATACTCCATGACATCCAGTTCAGAACGTTATTAGACATTAAGGTTCATTTTTACTTGTCATAATGTAACATCTCCAATCTTCATCATCATTATCAACCAGGCCATACACAAGTCACAGTGGAGGGCAATTTTAGAGGCCCATGTATATAAGTTAAAATTCATTATCTTCCTTTTATTTCTGACGCTATGTTACTTAGCAAAAAATAATCCTTCTGATGAACCCTTTCGATCGGTATGACAAAGCTACAGGGTGATTTTTTTTTCTCGTATAGCGGGTTTGATTCCCGGATCAAACGTGTAATTATTGAAAAAATCTATGAATGCAGTTAAAATAGTTTTTGAAATTAAAATAATGTCTTCTTTCAGTAAAATGTTCTATCTACAATGTTTAAGGTACTTTCCCTCCATGTGGCATGGCCGTGGGACGCCCTGTATATTAGTAAACTTTACCCTTGTTGATGTTAGGCAAACATTAGACGCTCATTCAAGCTTCATTCAATTCCATCAGTCATGATTTATGGAATGACTACTAATACTAATTCAAACATCATTCACTATATTAGACGATAGGACATCCGTCAATCACAATCATGCCTGTTGTAAAACTGAGATCAAAACGTATCGTCTAATGTCTGCCTTATGATGTCGCGTATCATACGAAATCGAATTGTCATCATATAAATCTGACCTCTGAGAAATCACTTCCTTTACCAACCGTAAAATATCAAAAAACTTGTAATATAAAATGATATTTTAACACTTTTATCACATCTGCATCTTCTCAAAGGCCATGAAATCCGTAATGGCAGATGCTCGCTGGTCCATCTTGTCTGGTGGTGTTACACCAGTGGTGGGTAGGGTCACTGCGGTGGCTACACGGCTGAGATTGCGAAGTACTGGTTTCTGGAGCTGGGAGAAGTCCATGGAAGCCTTCAGCTCCTTCATGAAGGCTTCTTTGTGGCTTACCTGAAATGTTTGGTAAGGTCAGTCGATTTTGGAATCGAGAGGTTTTGAAGTTTGGGATTCTTACATTATGTCGCTGTTTATTTGTGACCGAGACTCATCGTGAACAAACCTACATACCTTAGTGGTATGTGTAACTACAATTTCAATAAAGCCCAGTATCTAATAGGTACATCACTATGACGTTCCATTATAATTAAGGCACATAACACACGCCAATTTTCCTAGACTGGCTACAATTTGTAGTACCGACAAATTAAATTCTACCTATCTCTCAGAGAGACGGGGGTTAGGACCAATTTTTCATAATATAAGCTTTTACCTGCTACACGTGCGACATTTTGAATTAAATCACGTACCTTAATTATATTATATTATCTCTTCTATGTTCTAGCAAGGTACAGCCGATTTTATATTATTTTAGTTTCATTCAACTGTTTTCGCACTCTGTCATTCACACCTACATTCCATTTCATTAATTATTCCCAATAACATTTCATTCATCCCTCACTCATCTCCATCCCCCACACACAAAAGAAGTTTCCAATTCTTTCACGTTTGATTGAATGTGCCTCAGATTCCAAGAATCAGGTTACAGCCTTCAGTCACTTACGTTTTCTCTGACGACAATGTTACGTATCTCGTTGAAGAATTCAGCGAAGGCAATCAGCACGGCTATCACCATTCCACCAATAAGGACGTAGAACACGCCGACGAAGTCAGCCATCTCCAAATCACCTTCGACGTCGCTCTCGTCAACAGTGTCCTGATTGGTCAAAACTCACTTGAAATTCATGTAAATATGACATGTTCCAATACTTGTCTTGCAAAGGCGACCTTTGGGTGTGAAAAGGATTTGTAGGCGATAAGGTGGGGAAACCCTACCCTTACTATTCTAAATGTTCACTTTAGTGAGTTTATTTATTGACTAATTAATTGATATTTTAATGACGAACGATTGGACAGATCAATCAGTCACTTTGTGAAATAACGATACGAACGAAATAGAGATAAAATTTCATAAAATTTGAATTTCGAATAGGGGTTAAGCCCATCGCCGCGCCGTTACAATTTGTGGTGTGTGGGTTTCACCACAATGATGTCCTTCACCGTACGAGCGTTGCGTTACATAAATAGGTTTTGAGAGAGTCTCATTGGTACATGTCCAGTAGCCGGACTCGAACCCGCGACCTCCCGATTGCAAATCAAGTATCCAACCAACTGGACCACAAACGTTCTATGGCGAAATATGAAAATACTACGTTAAAAGACAGTTTACCTTGCAATTAGTAGCATTATCTTTTTCCTCCCACCACTTGGTTTTAATCGCTGACAGGCGAGAGTCTTCGGTCAGGCTTAGGACAGCTCGATTTATTTGGGCACGGAATGGAGAATCTGGAATTATGAAAATTCGGAAGGTGTACAGTCAAGCAAATTTAATAATAAGTTCTCCGAAGATTTTTCTCGACATTTTTGATCGATATAAACAGTTTTGGATTTTTATTACATTGTCATGCAATCTCTGTTACCACAGAAAACGTACTTTTTTAATTTTTTTTTTCGTCGGTATTCGTTATATACCTACTTTTCTTTTGGTGACATACAAATTCTTATCCAATATCTATCTATGTCATGAACTTATTTCAATTCGCCAAAATTCATGCGAAATATACTTTCACAGATATTTGAGGCCCATATCCTGAAACGTGAACCGAACGCTACTTAGGTAAATTTCATGCTTTGTCTGACTCTAATGACCAGTGTTAAGAAGAGATGCGCCTCAATTATTAAATAATCATTGATTTTTCTATTAGTATATGTACCAAACATGTACCTTTGACATTAACTTACTTGCAGGCATGGCGATTCCGTAGAGTTTACTGTCCAACAGGCCTCCTATTTGAGTGAGCTCGCAATCTCTCTTCCTCTTATACTCTATGGTCGGTGACTCCATAAAGAAGACGTATTTGTTCTTTCCGTGCTTGACTCTCTTCTCCCCCTCGTCTATGTCTGACACCAACACGACCGGATTGTACATCATTGTGTCGTACATACGCTGGTACATCTTGTCTTTTGAGTTCTGGAAATTACGGATTTGAGAAGCTAACACCATGAAGGATTTGACACATAAATGGTCCAATCCAAGAACGATTTGGACCATTTATGTGGTTTTTACAGATTCTTAGAAAGAAATACATTGTTGAATCTAGAATTGTCCCTTCCTCGGCCAATTGGTGGTGGGGACAAATGTCCAGCAGCGGCTGTTAGTGGGTTGACACGATGTTTATTCGAATGTAAGGTAAACTATAAATACTGTGACCTCGAGAAGAACCAATAATAAAACTGGCTACTATGCTAATCAGCAAAATAAGTTTAATTATTTATGAATTTCGCTAGTTTTGAAAGTGTTCACAAACCTTGAAAAATTCCAGCGTAGCTCCTCCTTTCATAGCTCCATACAAAACTCGAGATTGCTTCGACAAATCTTCCACGCTGTTGATTGGCTGGTCGTTGAGCTGCGTCGTGAGGTTCGCGGAGAACATGGCGATGTACGACTGGCACACGATCAACGCGAAGAACCACCACATTCCGCATACCCATCGCGAGCCAATGGCTCTGTAAAATCAGGAACAAAAACTAGTTTCGATCATCTTCAACTCGTAAATACTATGTATTACGAATGAAATTTGTTATTACGAAATCTTTTTACAAAAAGCATTATACTTCACAGATTTTCGTTTTTATTTCTCTCACTAATGACATGTTTTGTAAGATGAGTGTGATTTTCACGGCTTATGTACGAAAATAAATACTTGTCATGAAAAATTGGGGAATTTTTCATCAATCACAAAGTACAATTCATGGTATTGTCCCCTTGTTTGGAATTGTTCTAATCTGAATTCATTAGAGTTGCCCAAGGACATCTGTAACTATATCAATTGATTCAATCTAGATCGTTTGCAGTGCACCACATTCCTTCATGTGTATGGGACTTAGCAGGTGGCGTGCACACCATATAGGCAAAAAGACACTGCCTACCTTAGTATTTTGGTTACCCGACCTCATAATAGGGTTATTGTTAGATCGTTTTTTGTTCTACTCAAGACACATAGGCTAACGAAGATCCTGTGTTTTGCGGGTGAGTAGGTAGGTATTTATATTTCGTAAAGACAATTTACCTATACATATGTGTCAATCCTTGGGGATTACTGCCTACCTTGTCGTAAAAGCCAGTGCACGCTACTGGGACTTATCTGAAAGATATTATAAATAAAAATAAGATATTCATTGTGAAATTTCTCTTACTTGGGTAGAATATCACATCCCTGCGTCATGATGGAGCCCATAGTCAGCCAGGCGCAGTTTTTGAAATTCCAAATGTTCTCGAGTTCCTCCGGGTCTTTGTCGCAAGGTTGCGGATTCTCCCAGTCTGCTGGTGAAATTCTGTAACAATTTATTTTTTTTATAAATGAAGAAGTAAAAAACTGTTTGATGTCTGATTCTTTTGACCTAAGCTACCAGGATCCTCAGAGGTTACTTGAGTTATGTAACATTGTAATAAACAAAGAAGTAAAAAACTGTTTGATGTCTGATTTTTTTGACCTAAGCTACCAGAATCCTCAGAGGTTACTTGAGTTATGTAACATGTATTAAACTAATTATGCAACGGAATTCGAAATCGTATCAATGGTTCTACATTTGCTATCACATACAAAAATATAAACATTTTACCTGGAACATACAAAGAGAATTATAGTCACGACGCAGTAAGCGGTCAAAGTGTACATCCAAACTTCAAACTCGTACGGAGTTAAGAAAGCGAACATGTTCGGTGCGACCTTCTCCTCGGTTTTGGATAAAATACTTATTCCAAAATGCATGAAAGGTACTGAGAAGTCAACGACTTTTTTCCTTTCTTCCGTGATTGTTATGTCGCATACAGCAAGATCCGCTTTCTGTGAACATAATATTGTCAAACTTTAATAATTTTCTGAAAAAGAACTATACCTATTAACTATAAACGACGTTTTCATTTTATTATTTTCTTATTTTGACTAAGTGCGTATTAAAAAATATTTCACAGGCTATTTCTTTATTTATTAGATATTTTTTTATTTGATTTATCTTAAAGTAACCAATATAATATATAAATAAATTGCGGCACTTACTTTATCTAAGAGGTCACCGATCATACCAGTCCATCTTTTCGTTTTTTCATCATACGTTCCGGCGGAGTCATATTTTGGATCAGTCATGATAGAGTACGTGTAATTATAGTTGGCTTCTTTGAGTTTATTAAATATTTCTTTCACAAAATCCACCGTAAATCCTTCGTACTGTTCCATCTCACCATTTTCATTTGGTTCCATATCTGAGAAATCGGTGATCTTTGAGTAGTAAGGTTTTGCTATGCGTGTTATTACCTGGAATATTAACATTTATAATAAATTCTGCAGGAATAGGATACAGTCCTAGCAAAAGCTGCATTTGAGGTCCCGTCCATAAACACCTGTTTGACCGGCAACTTTTCCCAGTCCAATACATCCCACTCAATTAGGTAAAGATATATACAGATAACAATAAATCGTTTTTGGTTCTCATCTGCTTGATACTTTTCATTGGGTTTATCCTATAATCGTATTGGAACGAAATCAAAAAAATCAATAAAAAAAAAATAAAAGGCACAGGATAAAGTACAAAAATTAGAACACACAAAAAGCTACAGTTTAATAAACCTGATCAAATTTAAAACGACTGTTAAAAGGAATCTGGCATGACGGCAGGACTACATTGATTTTCAGCCAAAAGAAGAAAAGAAAGGCTAAAGAGTAAGTAGTTCATGGTCCAAATCGATAGCATGTGAGGCATATGTTTATACGTACATTAAAGTGTTTGCTGGCTTGCTGGGCAGATATTTCATTAATATCTCTATCTTTCTTTATTTGGCCATCCTTCGACTCCCATCTAGCTAAGGTTTCTCTTTTCGATACGTAAATGTCATTGATGAGGAGAGTATAGTTCACTCGTTTGCCATTCTCGTCAAATTCGATGTTGCCAGATTGACCTTTGGATTTTGTCTGCGAAATAATAATACAAAATTAGTTGAAATTGCAATTGTATATATTATTGTCTATAATAGGAACCTCGGGAGAAGAGTTATACCCACTTTACGACTTAATTAAAAATGTTGATGGATAATATTTCGGGCTCTTTCCATTGTTCACAAATGGAATCATTGCGTATCCATGCTCCTATAGTCAGGCAGTCACTAAACAGCCATCTCATAGAGCACTCAAACTCACTTTAACCAGAGTCAATTAAATACCAAAGCAAACCTCCTAAGGTTTGTAGTTGTTTTACCTTTAAAAATATAGGAAGAAAATTATTAATTACAACGCACGGAGAAAAAATACTTTAAAAAAGACTACAAATCTTAATGCAGTTCTTAAAATATAAGCACATTAGTTACAAGTACACTTACTTTCAAAATACTATCTTGTAGCAAAGCTCCCAATGAATATTGTCCTCCTTCTTCACAAGGGCCTACGTCAGCTTGTTCCTCGGTTGCGTTGATAGCATTCAACGCTTCTAGAATATGTGTAGTTACATCATCTATTATTAACGCTTCAGTCTGAAATTAACAATGAATTTATTTTTATTTAAATACATCCTTCTTTAGCCATTTCATATAATGTGAACCTATGAACACCAGAAGCTTCGTAACACATTTCTTATGCAGAAAATTCCTTCCTTCTTGTTAAAAGAACAGCGCACACGATTACTTTTCTCGTCTTTTCCATATTTTCTTTACAACTTACTTGCCCCCTTACCAATAAACGTGTTGTCACTTATACGACTGTTATTACAGGTCTACTTGAACTGGTTATTCCGTATTTGATATACAACTGACGAGTTAAGTTGAGCTTTGTGTATCTTCGAAATAGCAATTCCGCCATTATTAGTAAGGCCCATATTATCCAAACAGGGTGGACATTTCTTACTTCCATCACATTCAGTTCAGTACCTAGTCAAATTATTATCATACCTCAAAACTAGCTAATGGCGGGTTCTGTTTATCCGAAGTCCATTTCCAAACCCTATTGGAGAGGTAGTTTGTGCCCTTCAACGAATCACAGTCTATGATGCTGAGCCATGTGAAGTTTGATTGGTACTTTGTCAGGGGGTCAGCTTGCATGCAGCCATCCATTGATGTTAGCACGTAGTGCTAAAATAGAAATAACATGTTTAGTTAATTTCTCTTAAAATTATCTTGGATTGAACCCTTCAGCTCTAGTGTTTAGCTTGGTGTTAACCTCATTTCTTCTACTGCAGTCTTACGTCAGGGGTCCCGTTAACGCAAACCAAATCCATTAATATAAAGCACACCTTGGTTGGTTGGGCAGCCGGAATAAACACGAGACAGAAGAAGAAAATTGGTAGAAGAACCTTCATAATGCCTACTTGTGGTAGAGTTTATTAATGTAATGTACATACTTGGTAAGGGTTGACCATATTCAGTCTATTCGCTTCAGCCATGTATTTCATGATGCGGTCCACGTGACAGTCTAACAAGATTCTGCTCTGCTGATACTTGTATAATTCTTTGAAAACCTGAAATCAAGAAGATGTTGCTTCTTTAGATAATATGCCAACATAGGCGGTTACTTGAGCTTTCGGAAGATCTTAAGTTAAAAACCATTGTAATAGTGTTTTCAGAAAAAATAAATTATTTGTATTGACTTCCCGTTATTATTGTATGGTATTCAGTACAAGAGAGATGGGCAATACTCTAGGTTTTACCTCATTCAACACCGATCGTACCGACACCGATCCTGGCCTATTCATAAAGAAAATTCTGGACTAAAATTGTTAATATAGAATATACGTTCCTTGCAAAGAAAGTCGCCTGTTTTCCGCAGAATTTGTACGAACTGAACAAATTTTAGGGAAGGTTAAATTAAAGCAGCTTACGACTGTACTTCATATTTTTTGTAACGATATCGTACCGAACACCTGCTGCCGACCCCGAAAGCTGCAAACAAAGCTTCATAAAAAAAGGTTGGGTTGGATTCCATTTTTTAAACAGTTCCTGATAGAAATGTTTAACTTTTGCGGACGTAATTTTTGTAGGACCCTTAGAAATTATACAGATTTAAGATTAAGAGATCAAATAAGTATTTATGACCTATATGTCCGATACCAAGAACTACATAGTTATGTGTTAAGAATACTGAATTCAATGTAAGGTATATTATTTGTGTTGCCATTCCAGTGGTATTTATTTCCGAATTTAAGGAACCATTTGTTATAATTTAACATCATCTGGATCAAAATGAGTAGGGGTAGTGAGGGAATGCAATGGAAAGAAATGTTATACCTTATGATTATCGACTTTGGGATCCAATCTTCTCACCGTGATAGGGTATCTGTCAGAATGTTCCGCTAGTATCTTCTGAACTCTTCGAAGACCTAGAATAGAATTAAACCTGTTTTAAATTTACAATATCTATCGTATCTTTACTACGGTCTGGTTAGGACTTGGCGGAGAAAGCCACAAACCCGATCGTTGTGACCTTTGAGGAGGCCTATGTCAAGTAGTATTTGAGTGGGTATGTAGTTCAGATGTGTACTTTTAAAAGCCTGTTCAACTATAATTCAAGCACGTCATTATTAAAAAAATGTAACAATTAATTTATCTAAAGACTCGCATTAAATCAAATTATTAAGATTTTGTGATAACGAATTAAAGGTTGTGTTATATGTGTCTATTAGTGTGCATCTATTTACTGCTAAACGATTAGATTAATAATAAATATGTACTACTAGTGGACGCCCCGAGATTTCATTCGTGTAGTTTCAGTTTTCCATACAAACTATAACACCATTCATCAGTCACACAGGATTGGGTATCCTATTTTCGTCTCCTGGTATCAAGCTATTTCCCCAATTTTCAGCTTAATCGATTCCCCTGTTCTTGGTCCATAATTAGTGTTACTAACACTACCTTTATTGTATTTTATGTAATATAGATTTGAATACCGTATTCGTCCTCGTATAGTACTGCGAAGCTTTCCCACTTGTGATACTTCAATAGTTGCGCATACGCCTTCGCAATCTCATCTGAATCTGGTATAAAGTTTATCGTAATATTTCTAAAGACTGGCGTATTATCTTGTTCTTCTGGATCTTTTGCACCGTCTTCTGCTTCTGCGTTCTCTTCATCTTCTTCTTCTTGTTTAATTACTTCAGGCTCGTTGGGTTGCCACGTGGCTTGTACATGAGGGATGTGGTTCGCTATGCATTGAGCTCTCACTGCTCCGTCAGCGTCCGGGTGTTGAGGTCCGAATATAACCACTGGTCTTATAGTCTCTGCTGAGCACACTGAAAAAAAATATTGTTAAGCTTTATTATAGGCACTCTTACGACGATTAAATATACAGAGTAATAAAAGACCCCGAGCAATTGTCTTAGAAACGTTGTTTGGCTCGTCAATATGGACAACTTTTACTATGGGTTGTAGTTGTTCTTGAAGAACGAACGAAAAAGAAGTTAAAGGTGGTAGGCTTACAACCTAAAGCTCTTGAGTGCCTTAAGGTGAGAATGTGGAGCATGTCCATGTAGCATCCAGTTGCTATATTAGAAACGTAGCAAGTGAAGATCAATTCTCAATGTAGAAGACATTTAATTACCTATGTTTGTTTTGTTTTAATATATTTTTTTTGCAGAATTTTACAAATGGCGGATTTAAAAGCAAGGTGGGGTAGAAAATGACAATACTAATAAATACAATCTAAATGAATGAATGCAATATATGCTTGGTAAAAGCCGCGGGTATTTGCTTAGCAAATCAGTGCCTGTGCCTATTCCTGCTTTGCTAAGGGAGCAAAATGCATGAAGTGCGTGGCTGTGTTATCATATTATGAGTTTTATATACTGCGTGTAAAATGACCCCGAGCAATGGTCTTAGAAACGTTGCTGAGTTTTAACTCAGTATTATGCCAAATGTGGGCGGGGTGTCCTTTTGATCCTAAGGTTCTGTCAATCGTTTGTAATCACCTATTGGGGATTTATGAGATTGATTAATCATCAATAATCAATAGAAATCAATCTTATCTACAATATTGAAACTAAAAAGATGAATTTAAAAAGAATCTTACATTCGTTCCAGAAGGAGAAGCTATCCGTCCTGTATGGCTGGAGGACTATAGGCTTCAGTTTCAGCATGGATACATTGGTGGCGTCCTTCGCACTTTCGTTAAACGCCAACATATTTGTTTCGTGCTCCTTGTCGAATATACCAGCTGAAACAGAGATAGACATACATCGATGGTCCCTATTAAGAAAGTCGGATCTACAAAACAGAACATGTTCAGGAGAGAAGATAGTTTTGGATAGTAAAACTAAACTACTTGTGGTACATACTTCAAATTTACAACAGCTTATAAATCTTTGGTACCTTTACGTGATGTAATATACGTATAAGTTTATAGATCTTAATATCCCCAATCTAACGGTGTCGAAAAGTACACTATTACATATTCCTGAAATTGCACTACCGACATTTTTAATTGGAACCATCGAAATATTCGATTTTAACCTTACTAGACGGTTATCAGGATGGACTAGTGGTCAGGGCAGGTAGATATAATGAATAATCCCACCCTCTTACCCATCATGGTGGCTTTTATTAGGGCTAGAATCTACAGCGGCATCCAGAATAGGCCAGAGCTCAATCAAAGACGACTGGGCTAGATCCCGTGAGGCCTAGTCTAGGCCCGTATTGGATCCATGCATTCCTGCCGTTTACAGTACCTTAATGAGGAGATGGACGTTTTAACTATCTATGCATTTAAAAATCTTTTATATCAGTCCCTGGTACCCACAGGACAGGGTATCCTAGTTTGGAGTTTGGGTTTATCGGTCAATCAACCGTGTGTGAAATGTCCTACGATATTTATATTTATAGGGTAATTACTTGATTCGTTCACAGAATCTGAAGTAGCAGAGTTTACTGTTTGATTCAGGATATACCGTCCACTTCAGGATACATCACAAGTAATATAGTTCTCTATTGGTCTATGCTCACTCTGGGACAAACATTACTGTTATGCGATGACACATTTTCCAAAAATAATACTCCGAAATGTTTTGAGGCGGTAATTGGCTAAATATTTTAACAGAGGTATTATTTCAGTCTAATTCTGTTTGCGATCATTATAACTTGTATATTTTAACGCGTACTAATTAATTGCGTAAATATTATTATGTTATGATAACTGAATAAGCACCATCCACGGGTAGATGTTAATAGGCAAATCGTTTAATAATATACGTAGTTGCAAGCGACAAGGATATTTGGCGCGTGTGCTGATTATTCTTAAGGATTTCTTGCCTCTTCTGTTTTTGTTCCATGGATCTTAGGGCTTAGTCTACTACGCTCCAGTAGTTGCATCTAGCGTCAAACGACATGCATTGCTGATTTCGTTACATTCATTTCACTGTCGTCCGTAGTAATACAGCGATGGTCATCGTTTTACGCTACTATGTCAGAGCGCTGCAACTATGAGAATTTAGTAGAATTTAGTAGACCAGATGTTTTGTTTATACCTGTATTGTGTCCATCACAACAAGACCCAGCTGTCTGTTTAGCCACGATCCTTATCACAATGAAGGAAAAACTTTCTCTTAAAGTGGCTGTCGATGAATTTTTCAAGATTTTAAATCAAGTGAGGATTAGTGTAAGTCTTTTAAAGGTAAGAAAGTAAACCTAAATTCTACTTTCAGAGTAGGGAAGGTATTCCTTATTACATTATAAAGTCTATCTTCAATCTTTATCACTAAGTACGTAGTATAAAAAATCACCTCCAGCTCTCTGTCGCTATGTATGCTTAGATCTTTAAAACTGAAACTGTGATTTTACAGGAAGATTGTAATGTAATGCATACATATATAAAAAAAAGCACGGAAGAAACACTGTTAACAATGTATACTGACAAGACAACGTTTGCCGGGTCAGCTAGTATTATTGTATTTCAGGGAAGAGATCCTGTAATACTAAAAGTAAATAGAAAAATAGAGCATTTGTATTCTTTCTTCATTTATCGCATAATTTTTTTGCTCTCCGAAATTTTATGTAATGTTAAGAAGGCTTACGGTCAGCAGTAGACGAGTAATGATAATCACGTTATTTTTTCTTTAGTATTCAGTATTTATAGCGTAAATATTCAGTAAAAGTGTAGCGGTTTCTACAAAACACATAATAAGTACTGTTTATACGGTTTTTAAAGTACCTAGACACATTGTTAGAAGTACCTAGACAGCCATACTACTAGGGTATTTTGGGGTCTAGTGAAAAATAACACTCACCAATATGAAACTCGACATCGTGCACCTCCTTGTAATTGATTCCTCCATTGCACCCGCGGAAAGTGTGACAAAGGGCACAAAACAATAATATATATTTTCTAAACATCATATTGGCACTATAAAAATTCCATGAAAATTAGGTCGGGAAAGCATATTATCGTCTGCGGCGTACGAGTTGACTGAGCGACGCGGCACTCGCTGCGCCGTCTAAACAAAATTATCGTCTCGAATTAGATCACAAAAATAGTGTAGATGTTCCGCATTGTATAATGTATATGTATATTTCACAACAACACACACATTGTCTTCATCCCATGTTAAGTAGCTAAAGCACTTGTGTTACGTAATTCAGACAATGATATTTACTTACTTAAATACGTTTATTTTTCTTATAAATACATACTACGGAATAGAGGCTGTCATGCTGACTACTACACCAACGGGCCCGTCATTAAAACTAAGAAGTTCTAAAGACGAAGTTCTAAGTACGCAGCCACAGATAACGCTGTGCGTGTGGTGGAGCACTGGTCACAAAACATTTGAAGACACATACGTCTGTCTCACTGTTTACTCAAAAAGAAGAAGAAGATAGATATCAGAATGTCATAGTTTACTAGATGTACTTCGCTGCCCCCCTAGCAAAGCGCTCCAAGAAATACATGACAAAACATAGCAGGCACTGCGATTGGTTGAAACAAGCTGACTTCCA
This sequence comes from Conopomorpha cramerella, assembly GCA_012932125.1. Taxonomy (NCBI): domain Eukaryota; kingdom Metazoa; phylum Arthropoda; class Insecta; order Lepidoptera; family Gracillariidae; genus Conopomorpha; species Conopomorpha cramerella. Next base: position 17,951 of record SJJU01007113.1, read on the forward strand.
TGATGTGTGACATAGCAGCCAATCGCAGCGCGTATATGTTCTATGTCGTGTCTTTCTTGACGCCCTTGCTGGCTGCAGGTGTTATTGGAAGTTTATCACATTTTATATGAGAAATACGTTAATTTTGGAGTTACGTTTCTAAAACTTGGTGGCGGTAGTTTTTAATAGAAATGCATACTGTAAATGCGTCCACTAGTCAAACACATATTATGTAGATAGATAAAACACCCGGACGCAAGTAGAAGCCAAAGAAATAATTAAAAATGAGAGAGAAATCGAACCCGAAATCGTGGTGGGGCTTTTGGGACATAAAATAAAGATTTGTGAATAAAAAGATCGAGTTGTATTTTCCCTTAAGTTTATCGGCGACAATATGTACAGTTTGGCTCTATGGAGAAACCAATTATTTTTACCAAATACACATTTTCATAGAAATAATTATGGCAACTGTCATAATTAGCAGTTTCATCACTACTATTCCTAATTTGACAATCTGTGTATAAAAATGTAATTTTGGATTAATAGAAAACTATAGAAACATTTGTAGATCAACATAACAAAACAGGATAAACTAAACCATCAAACTACAAACTAAAGTCCAACCTATGTTTACTTCTATCTTTGTTCTGTTGCAGAGTCATAAAAGATTGGAGTGGGCATCTTTGTGATCTCGTTTGCCAAGCGAAGCTCGTAAAACGGACTGTTTGTTTTATTTGAACTCCTAAAAGGCTTATGATCTAATTAAGAAGCAACATTCACCTCAGAATCGAGTCTTTTCGTAATGATTCTTTCTGAAAGTGTGCCTGATATGTTTTATGGTCATCTTTAAAAAATAATGATATCTAAATATGTAAAAGGAAAAGCTCACTGAATGTCTGACTGACTGGCTGGCTGACATATCAACGCACAGCCCAAACGGCTAAACGTAGACACTTGAAATTTGGTACGGACGTAGCTTAGGTACCATAGGGGTGCACTAAGAAAGTAATTCCTGAAAATCCCATGGGAACGGCAATAAACGGGAAAAATCTTTTGTATGAAAAATCTAAACGGCTCAAGTTAGACGCTTCAAATTTGGGATGCAGGTACTACTAAACTACGCGAATGAAATCGCGGGCCGTCCACTAGTAAAATATAAGAATAATAAAAATATATAGTAGTCATGGAATGTTTTGACGATCAATGATATCACTGTATATAGTTTTAAAATGAAGTACCGATATAAAAATAATACTTTTTTTGCACTCGTAAGCTTACTAGCAAAAAAAATAGACATTCCTACGAAAAAAATGATGAAACCGGTAAAGTTCTGCCAAATCAGCCAGCAGTTATTAAAGAAATGTCCGTTCCATTTCAATCCAAGATCTTCACGCTCTATGGACGTTCAGACGACCAAAGTGACGCGGCCTAAAATGGTTTCCAAAAATACAACGGTCGGCTGTCGACGCACGTGCGCGTCCCCTAACAGTCTCCTGAACCATTTGCTATGCGCGTCAAGTGTTTCTGTACTGTGCTTTGCGGATTGTATGCCTTGAGCGATGTCGCTGCTCAGGGGACCTTCACTTTTCCCATTGGTGAGTGCTTATTGTCTTACAACCTCACTGACTTTAAACATTATTGATTTTTTGTCTTTTGCATACGTCAATAAAATTTCAAATTATGGAAAAGGACAACATATTGTGTATGTTGCAACATTGCCTAAGGTTTGTTGTTATAAAGAGGATTTATTTGGTCTGCTGATTTATTTATTGAAAGGTCTTCGTCATTGGCCATTTACTATTGATATTCACAATTATAGTTATTTTCCCATGGATTAGCACTTAAATACTTTTAAATTCTATTACTACTTCGCTGTTGTACAATGTTTTGACGTCTATCATTATGCTTTAATTGAATCGGTGATTGCAAAAACAACATAAGTAACTATTATTCCATATATATTATATTCTTGTTATATATGTAGTTTTAGCAATCACCGAATCTATCTAACGGTCTATGGTTTTGTAGATATTTAAAAAAACCTACATTATTCTTTAAACATTTTGACTCAACAAGGACACGTCTTTTACACAGAAGCTTTTCACTTTAGCGTCTTCGGTAAATCGTGTTTGTAGAATATTTTGTTGAGAAAAATGTTTTCATTCCATCGAGATTTTCGACCTTATTGCACCGATGAGAAAATGCACCGGCAATCATCTTTATGTTTTTGTTTTTGTTGGGGAAGTAAGTAGACTGGTAGCGGAAATCAATATTTGCAAGATTACTTTACTTGATTTGATATGCTATTATATTTTAACCGGATATTTCGGTGCGAATTAAATAAAGAATAAGCTGGGGCTTCGCTTTGTTTTTACTTGAAGTTTCAACACAGGACCATGTGTCATGGACACGAGTGGTCAAAGTTAAGCCTCGACCTTATTTTTGATAGCTATCCGCCCGCGGCTTCGCCTGCGTGGACTTCGGTTATATTGCGGTATAAAGGAATATTTTTGTTTTCCCTCGGGAATATCAATTTTTTCCGGGATAAAAAGTACTCTATTATTTAAACCGGACTTCTAACTATACGTCTGCAAAATTTCAAAGCAATCGGTTC